>JAQGAJ010000248.1:0-17892 GCA_034689365.1 Liebstadia similis | reverse complement strand
ACTAAAGTTTAGATTTGTTGAACGATAGACCGACTGAACCGTCAAATACCGGTCTTTTACACCAGTCTTTACATCTTAACTGATTGCCGATCGGAATCATCGGAATCATCCAAACGAAGAACAGATAGTGAACAGAGTGTTCTCTCTCTTCTTGTCTAAGGACGGGGTGTTCTCCCAGTGTTAACAGAACGACATGGGCTCTAATCGCGGCGATGTTTGTTTCAAATGTTTGCCAAAATATGTTTCTTTCATTAGAATTAATTTGACGTAAAGTTGTGAATACAAACGATTTGATTATCGATACATAAAAAAGAAAGAACCGGATGTTAAAAGTTTTCACTTAATTTATGACTACTTTAGTCAGAATTATTGCCCAAAAAATTCTGAGAATAACTCAGAATAATGTGAGGGTTAGTCTGTCTGAGAGGTCTTACATGGGTTCCGATACCGCCATCTTTGGTCTGACCGGCGATCAGACCAAACATCAGACATAACTTTTTGCATGTCTTTCCGATAGACTATCTCATTGTCTATAATCTGAAACTTCTTTCTTTGGTTTTTTGATGAAACCAATGACTGATTCATCGCTCGCAACGCGTCTGTCAGGAGTTGTGTCGAGACGTTTGTGAGGAACGCAATGATTAATTGTGTTTAGCAAACAAATGATGATATGAACGATACGAACGTCGTGTCCGCCCAGTATTGGGTCCATCGCTGGATCAGACAGACTATCATTACATTGAGTTCATGCCATCACAGACTCTCCTATTATACCGATTCATATATTTTATGATATCTTACGCTCAATAATGAAATAGTTTTTCATTTCTTTGCCATAATTTAAATGCATTTAAAGTCAGAGTAATTTGAAAATAATTGATTCCAATCGTTGATCATTTCACTCATAAATTATCTGTTATTTAAGTCAATTATTACATCGAGAGATACATTAATTGTATTTCTCATCGCAAACAATCAGACACTTCTGTGTTGGTTTTCAGTAAAAATTGTTTGAAATTCAAAGCTTTCAAAAGGAGTTTTTCAATGCATTCATATTTGTTTTGTCAAAGATTTTCGGATTTCGTGTTCTTCTCAAAGATTACGAAAAAATATTTACATTGAGTTTGTATGAGACAAATGAAGAGCAAATCCATCAGAGAGTGACTCTCGATATCCAACAACTGAACCGTCATTTTTTGCGTTTTTCCCTTTCAATCGTTTACTTCGAGAATATATATATGAAAAGACTATTATTAGCCCTAATCTAAAACTGATTTTCAATTAGTTTAGGATCGGTTGGTCTGTGCGATGGTTGCACTGGTGGTGGTGTCTGTGCTCTGCGTCTATCCATTCAGTCAATGCATGCAAGGTTTGAGTGTCACAATTGATTGATAACTCTGAACGCTTCCAAATGAAAGCCACTTTCCAAACAAAACCCATGAATACTGGAATAATACTGGAATCGACGCGGGTTTGGGTCAGACCTGGCATTGATCTGTCGGTGAATTCCATTTCGATTCCAATATAAAACTCAAGAAGATTTGTGTTTCTTTGACAGAGATCCTAATCTTTATCGATACTAATCACTCAAATAGAGAATGACAGTAAAAATTAAGGCTTAAGTCACGGCTAATGTCTGAGAAACTGGTGTCGGACTTGACTTTTGCGGTCGATCTGAACCACGGAAGACAAGTCTAGTCTGTATTTAGCGGTGAATTGTAGTATCGGAGCAATACTTTTGTACAATAATGACTCAAATGACGAATGATTGTGAGCGACAGACACAATGCATTAACATTAACCATGCTATACATGCTATCCATATTACCCCTGCTATCCATACCATCCATGCAAACCATCTAATGGTAAATGACTGACTGCCACAACTGGTCATTCAAACCATTTTCCCGTTTCTCTAATTTCATTCCACTCTCTGTTTGTGATATTAGAGCCGAAAAGGCAGTCAAGTCTTTGAGAGAGAGATTCTAAGCATTATTTGTCTACTAATGAAAATTGTTTAATAAATTACAAATAATATTAATATTCATTTAAATTAGACAAACAGTGACTCCGATCAGAGCATACGTGAGGAGCGATCGTTGGCTTTACTTATCAATCGAGTGAATTAGCATTTATTATAGCATTCGTTCACTACTTATCGAGTCTTATATTCCACGCGAAAACAATTCGAGAGATCTTTTATAAACTAAAAGTGAATTTTTGACTCATTTGGTATTCGTTTTGGCAGAAAAAATATTAAAAACTGAGCGCTATTTCAATGACATTAACTCAAATAGTATTGACAATCATTGACATCATCCACATATATCTCATCCAAAATACTATTTACTCAATAAATAACTATCGACTAAATTAAATGTTTCTCTTTTATACAATTTATCATTTTATTCTCAGAGAATTGAATTCACGAAAATAGATAAAGAAGTTTATTCAGTCGTTTAAGTTATTTCAATGACATTTAAACTTCTTTTTCAATTCCGCTTCAAAGCAAATATTGAACTAAAATAAAATAAAAATTCATTCATTGATGTGAATGCGAACTGAGTTCTGACTTTTCGATAATTTCATTGCCTATCCTTTCGATTGGAGATATGGATCACCTATTTATTGGACTCGCGATCGAGTTCTTTCACAAATTGGTTTGTTTGCCATTAAATGTTTAATTCAAACAAAGTTAACAATCATTTATCAATCGCTCGAAGTCTTAATTCGTGTGAAACCTATTCCCGAATTCAACTAAAAAGCCATTAAATGCCCGAAAAATGTATTGATTTTCTATTTGATTCAAAAATGATTTAATTCTCACAAACACTGAACGCTTTTCTCAAACGACTTAATCTGATTTCGGGTTCTCTTATCTATTGAGTTGTATTTGAGGTCAAAGAGTCGAATTCATGGCAATCACTAGCGATCAGACATTTGAATAAAATGCTAATTAATTGAAATCAGCGCCAATTTATATAATTTATAGCCAGGATATCGTTTGAAAATTGTTATAACTCACGACAATTAGATTTAAATCAAATCTTAATTGTAGTTCTGTTTTAAAATTTATTGCAAAACCATTTGACTCTCAAATCGGTTTACTGTCCGAACATTGACTGATCGAAAACACATAAAACATTTCTCGATTGCCATTATTTGTCTCCGTTTTAGATATTTCTTGTTTCGAGTCTACAAATTAAGTCAAATGTGATGTTTTAATGTTTTATTCCATGAGAACTTTTCCTATCAAAGCGGTAAACCAACGCTAAACTTGTGGTAAATTATAATCAATTAATTAATTCTTGTTGAGAACCAAACCATTGATATTAGTCTCGATTTGTTTTAGTTTTATTCAAACTTTACAAATGAGTATTGAAATGAGTTTGAAATGATGTCGATCTGGTTCTAAATGATCTGTTCTGTGGATCTGCTCTTTTATCACTCCTCAGAGCATCCCATCCATAGCCTTGAGATCCAAACCCAACTGATTTTGTCATTGTATTTGTCGATCGGTTTCTTTTTTATACAATCATTATTTTTTTAATAAATAATCTTTACGTCAATCGATGTAAAGCAATGACAAACAGAGGAAACGAGTTTTTAAAAAATGTTTGCATACAATACCCACAAATGTGGGGATAATGTGATTGATTTGTGATCAATCAAATCGACAATAAAAGTGGGATTGCATTCAAATCGAGGTAAAAAAGACTCTTTCAAGTAATCGATCGATGGTTAGTCATCGGCAGAGAATGTCTTCGGCTGTACATCGATATCATGCAAAAAGCAAAGGCGAGGACAGCGAATGGGCTCGGGTTTGGCCAAAAGTAGTTGAGCGATTGTTGAGCTCAGGCCTCGAATGTATGACAATGTCATTAAATTTTCAGTTGTTTTAATCAAATAAAAAGAGAACAAAACATTAGAATCGGGGTAACTATTATTGTTTGGCAGTTATTAATGTGTTGATCAGCAGATGTGGAGTCAAATAATAATTTATGTGAAAAACAATTTGGCATTTCGTGACGAATCTCCGTGAATGACGAGATGATCGATTGCAGGCAATGCAGGTGTGAGTCGTGTTTGAGACACAGAGTCAGACCCTTCACAAGAGACCAAACCATATATCAAAACGTTTATCAAATGCTTTCAAATACATCAGAGTATATGACCGAACAGGAGATCATAAATAAAAAACTTTTAGTTTTGGGTTTATTTTTTGTGTTCACTTTTTTGCCACTAATTCCTTCCACTTTGAAGTACACCTGGTTTTCAATTTTGCGTTAATTATTTACAAAAGAGTTGATAATTATTTATCAAAAGATTATCAAAATATTGCCTTTTTATCAATGAGTCAATGAATTTCTCTCTGAATATCAAAAAACAAATTTCAACAATGAATTCGTGTTTTCTTTTAATGTTTACACGAAAACGAACAAAATTTCAATTAAATGAGCAAAAAATGGGCAAAACTAATAAGAAAGGCGAGTGAACATGATTTACCTCGATTGCTATGATAGCCATGATCACATCCCCGGCCCGAACAACATGTGAAGCAGCTATTTATGATCATTAACTTGCTTTTTGCAAATATTAATCTTATTTGTATTCGCCTTAAGTATTATTAGTAATTAAAATTCTTTATTCATAATTTGTATTAAGAGGTTTCGGACAAATCTATTATTTATGAGGCATCGGATCGCCGATTGGATTCATCAAAACTGATCTCGGATTCAGTCAATCGATTTCAACTATCATTTAAGTGCTGCCAAAAAGCAAAACTAAAAACTTTTATTCAATTTAAAGCTTTATTCACATCACAGTTGACTAATCATTGGACCAAACATTTGATGAATTGAATGATTTTTCAATTTAAATGATAAATAAAGAAAACGTTTTATCGTTTTTTATCCCATGTTATCCTATGTTATGGTAATTTCAAATAATTTCAAATCGTTTTGAATCAGATTCACAAACGGAATAGCATTGCAATCAATCCGAGCAATAATTGATCACATTTTTTGATTAATTACTGATTTCAGGAACCAATCATATCATTCATATCATACGGAATATGAGGTAAATCCGAACGAAAATCAATTATTTTAATGAAAAACAAGTCAAGCCTTACATCGAATCAAACTTATTATTAGTTAAAAGTATTTCAAATCATTTAATATCTGTTTTAATATATATTTGATTTGATTTGAGACAAACGCCAAACGACTTCAATGACTCTTATTCTCCATTAATTAAATTCGATTAATAGATAAGAAATAAAAACCAATTATTCAAAAAACTATCGCTAAAAGAGATAATCGGTTTATAAACAACTGAATTGTGAATTTGTCCTAATTTTTATTTGATTTTCGATTAATTTAATTCAGTTTTGATTATCAATAAATAGAAATGAATTTCAGGAAAAGAGATCGCAATTTAGTTAATATTCTAAGCAAAACATGAATTTTAAATGATTTGAAGCGAAGAAAATAATTAAAACGTTTGGATCGATATTTACGACATATCTCTGACATCAATCAGTAGTAAGAAAATCAATTAAATTTGTCAAATGATATGCTATTTAGTGGTCCGAAACCCTCTATGGAAAAGCAAATCCATAGCAATTGCATTGCAAACACATTCTAACCATTGAAACGATGCTAACGTCTGAACAGAGGAAGGCATCCAACAAATGATAGGTAATGTCAGGTATGGCCTGACATCTGATATTGAAGTTCTGTTATTAAACTCGAAATCTGAAAATGATTTTGTGTTAGTCTTATATTAATGACGAACAGAAGAAAAGGCGACCAAAAGAATAATATATTTTATAGGAGTTTCGGATCTTTCGATGTGTTCTCTGATTTTGATTTTTATGGCTCTTCTATACTATTGTAAAGTATTTTCTGATATATGTATGAGTGGTTAGGAAGAGACCGGACTCGACATAACACCGAGTTATTCATGTCTTGCGAGTTATTATTTTAAGGTATAAATAATGATTACGATCTGATGTCCATTCAGACCATTCCTCTAGACTTTATGGAAGTTTTACGATCGCTTTATTACGTGAAAAATAGACTTTTATGTCCACAATATTAGTGGAAAAACATTTTCATAAATACGATTCGCAAACTCACGGCTGACCCCATCCATAAACCGGGACCGAAAAGTTTCTAATGGCATGAAATGGCACTCAAATGGCAAAGAATATGCGCTCCGATGTCCGACCAGACCAGACCTGTGCCGACACAATGTTGACAAATATCGTGAACGCCTTCATCGCAAACAACTCTTATGTATCGGCTATTAATCAAAAAGTTTTTGCATAACTTTTTGAATGAGTCAAACATTGGGTTTATTTGTGCATAAATTAAGGCTTTATATAAAAGTGTGTTTCAGTTTATGGCAGTAATTATCTGATAAAATATATGTAAAACAGTTTTCACGATAAAAGTTATATTTGTTATTAACTTGATTTCAGTTTTGGCTCTTTTAAGGGATCGCTATTATTATTATTTCTATTCGGTATAAGTTATATAAGTCATGGCTATTAATATTATTAGTTAGACGTTCATAATTCAGAGGCTGTGCTATTGAGTAGTGTTGGCAGAGCTCTAACTGGAACTGGTAGTGAAAGTGCCAATATATGGGCACAAGTAATATAATCGTAATGCAATGGCAATAACCACAAATCAAGTGTCTGCACAAGACTTGATTCGTGCATTTTAGACGTCAACATTGAGGGACAGGATTGATGGTCGTGCTGAGACTGATCATATCCATTTGTTATGCTCATTAAAACAGTCAGGCAATAAATAGTCAAAACTTATTGCACAGACCGATGCCATTGCGGTTGCCGAGCAACAGCATCTGAATATGTCATATCGGAGTGATGTGATGTGCAGTCAGTGCCTGTCCTCTCCCTCTCCTCTCCTTCCCAGAGATCAACACACATATACTGACTGCACACCACCACCACTGCCATCACCACTACTGCACTATCGTATCAATTGTGCAGTTCTGCGAAAATGTCAAAAAGTTTTAATGCAAATGCTCTCAAACGCTCTCCACTTCTCTTGACTCTCATCTTTCTCTCACTCATCCCTCTCTCTATCATATCTGTGATGCTCTTCACAGCGCACAGCCATCGCTCCGACCGCTCACTCAATGCCCTTTCCATTGTTTTCGATTCCTCTCCGAGTTTATGGTCGAATCGGGGTTTACTCGAAATGATTTATATTGTCTTTTTTAGAGTCACCAAAGTTTTAAATTTTTATTTGCCGACTAAGCTTTTATATAAAGGGACGGAACGGTGGCTCTAATGGTGACTCTATTCATCACATAGAGGTATAACCACTGCTTAAGATCCGCACATCCAAAGACATTGAGGACACTGAAGAGGTTGAAGAATCGAATTGAATGTGAGCGGAGAGCCGGCGCTAAGTCTGTCTCATAAACTACTGGGAAAATGGCATTTCTGTAAATCCCGGCACAGAATATCTTCAATTCTATCTGAAACGATGGCATCCGTCAAGTTGTCACTCACAATGACGTTCAGACCAAAGCCTCTACCGATCGATACTGAGCTCAGAGCCCACTATATATTACTTAATCGTATACACAATATCTATACTGCAGTGTATAATACATAAGTTATGTAGGGTTTCCATAGGAGAGCCCAGTGTCACAAATCAAGACCATAACTCTGAGTTATTGAGCTCTCTCTGGCTTTCCTTTTCATATATATAAAGATTAAAGTGTTGCCATTCTCTCACATCAGCCCATCATCATTATCATCATCTTTTGTGATGAACGCCATCATAACAATGACAGCGCTCACCATAGCCTTAACATAGGGCTCAGTCATAGCCCGAGTCCGCTCTTCGAATACAAATTAGCGAATTTTCTTTCAATTCTATCTAAAAATTTATGGCCTTTATTGCCATACATTTGAAGAGATCTTAATATTTATGATTCTTTCGGTTTATTATTTCCAAACCATATATAACTCAAATTCAACTCATTATTACAAATATTCTCTTGTTTTCCACTATTTTCTACTGAAATGAGTGATAAAATTAAATTAAAATATTTTCCATTAAATGGTAATAAATATGCACTAAATATGATATAAATATGGATCAAATGAGCGGTTAGTCTGGTTATGGTATGTCTTCGACTGCTCCCTGTGCTCCCTCTGCCCGACCCAACACTTCTGTGTATCGGATAATCACTTTTGGTTATCGAAATTATTTTTATTCTAATTAACTGAAAGATAATTTAGATTTAGATTAATTTAGATGTTTTTGATTCCATTTGCAGTTAACGATGTGAATCGAATTCAATCAATTTTCTTTTCCTAATCGATTACCTTATTTTCTCTTATTTTCTGCCACAATAGAAGTAAACTACCCGTTGTAATACTCATTAGCCCTTTGCCTATTATCCCAATACCACTGCCATGTCTTTCATTCAATTATCTTTCGCTTGATTTTTATCAAAATTATATCGATATATGATTAGCGCTAATCAGTTAGGATTGGGAACTAAGGGTCCGTTCGGTTCCAACTTCTTGATCGGTCGTTTGGAGTGATGACCGGCGGTGACGGACAGGTCGTGAGAGTGGGTAATGGTATTGAATGTCATTAAGTGATATAATTTAAGGTAACTGTTGAATAGGATCGCAAGTAATTTAGTTTTGTCTAAAACCTAATCCCATAAAAGTATGTGATTTTGCATTTGATCGCATCGACTGAGATCTGAGCCAATGGTGATATAGCAATATCTGTGGGTCTGTCCCTTAGGACCGATACAAAAGCAAACATTCATTTCGGGGAAAGTCATCATTTGGAGCAAAAGAGCCAACACTTGGATATACCGTTACGTCCATTAACTCCATTCAATGGTCTCTTCTCTAAGTTTGGAAAGCCTTCGCTTCCAGTATTAGATCAGATGAAGGTATTAGTCCTAACAAATGACCCGTCTTTACACCAAATTGTCTTCAATAGAGTCTGAAAACAATTTATATATATATTATATAAAATTCTATAATTGAATCAAATGTTTATCATAACCATAAAACATCACAAATTCAGTTCAAGTCTGAAGATATGGTCCGAAGATATCGATAACACTTTCTCCAACTTCTCATCGAATTAATTCTCAAAATCATTATTTCTTTATGTTCTTCACTAAATCAACCATTTTCTTAATACTTTTTCATTAATTTATAAGAATTTAGTTTCGTCTCAATGTTTAAAATATTTAAAATTAAGGAAAAAAACATGAATTCTATGCAAAGTAACGATTGAATCAATTGAATCACATTCTTGAGATCATATTCTTTGCCTAAGAATCTGTGGTAATAAAGAATCAAAGGATTGAAAAGATATCGAAAACAGTTTATTGTTTAAACTCAACGCTCACATCATTAACATTGACAATAGAGTCGGCGTCGGCGCCCATATATGATGGCCACCACTGGTGACCATAGTCTTTGAAAGCGGCGGGTTTTGCGTGTTTCAGATCGGATTCACATTTGAGGTTAATTCTGTGCAAAGTCATGGCTCCCATATCTCTGACCAAATCACTTCCAAAGGAATCGGTTCGGGTTCGGACACGTTTGAGGTCGTTGTCGGAACAGATCTCTTTAACCGCCTCTTCATAGCTGTCGTGATCGAAGTTCAGTCGTTTGAAGTAAGAGTCGCTTTCCTCCAGACGAAGACGACTCTCCTCTCGTGGATTCATATATTGTGCAATACATTCTTCTACTTCGGGTGACATCAATCTAACCTTCTTTGCCGGTGGAAACCAAAATGTTGCGAATATCAAGTCAATTGTTTTCGAATCGTTATTCAGAGCCGGAGCTAATGTACCTGAAAAGAGATGTCAGTTTTTGGAAGACATGATCAGATCATACCGGTTGAGATGACTCTTTGGATACCTCCCCCGTCGTGTACCCCAACATGTCTTTTATATCTTCTTCTAGGTTTGAAAACGTCATAACCATTGGGTCTGTTGTCGTAACTGTTGCTATAAATATCAGGAAACGTTTCCCCGCGTTTGTCCTGATATTCCCGATATGAGGGCCGATAGATCTGTTGGTCGGGAGAGTCCAAGACTTTGTTGTCGAGGAAGTCATTGGAAACAAGATTTTCTCGAATCCATTGCAAACCAAATTCGGTATAATTTTTTTGATTCAGAATCGGATGTTCTCTCGAATCGTAAAGAATTGAGTAGTTTTTTGGACTCAAAGCTCGTAATTGAGTGAAAAGACTTGAATTGAAACGAAGTCTACAGAAGTCGGCCCTCGAGTTGTCGTGAACTGTAGTGCCTGTAATCGAGGTAAATGTGATCATTGATGCCATCATTGATAGCTAATTGACTCATACCCGGAGCCAATTTGAATGATTGAGCGCTTGGATCTGAAAGACTGCTATTAACTCGATTAACTTGATGATTCTCTTCACACGTGGAATACCAATACAAAAATATATCATTTTTAGCTGTGGTTGAAATGGTTAAGGGAGAGGATTGGGTGCCGATCAGCATATCTATAGGCTTTTCCAAGAGGTGTCGGCCATTCTTTCCGTCCAATATAGTAAACTAATGAGGGGTCAAAAGAAATCAATTGATGGTCAGGTTATCAACCCAGACATACCTGTGCGCTGTAATAAACTGGAAACCCTGGTCCTCTTTGGTAGAAAACAGCGAAATCAGGGATCGAATCGTTGTTGAAATACCCGACGGCTGGCGTCGAATAGGTCTCACTGTTGGGAAACTCTGTTTTCCAAATCTCTTTGAAAGACAAACCATCGAAAGCAATGACAGTTGAGTTGAATAAAGACATAACAATATCGAGAACGTCGTCGTCGTTGAGATCTATGAGCGCCGGCGGAACCATAACTCCTTTGCAACAGTCCTTATATATTACGCGAGATTTTTCTATTCTTCGGTTCAACAGATCCTCGAAACTAATTGCATAAAGACCTCCGGCATGTGTTTCGCCACCCGTTCCGTATAATATCAATAGAGAATTGTCGGGATGAATGAGGAATTGGGGGGAATAATAGCTCTCAGCGCTGTCCATCACCAAACTCCACGATAAAATTTGACCTTTGGATCGGATTCACAATTATACATTTGATATTCAAAAAGAAAGTTTTATTAACCTGTTTTAGCCGACATAATTAGAATTCTTCCGGCTATCCTCTCTCTTTCATTAGGTTTCCTCAATGGATCGCCACCATGGATAACTATCAAATGTCAACGATTTATAGTCCAATTGCAAATATAGTGATTTCAGACTTACCGATGAGATCTGAGACACCATCGCCATCGACATCACGCGGAATATAGAGTGGGGTATAAAAGTTGGACGTTTCCACTATGGGTTCGCCCGCATTGGGCGAAATCTGCCAAATAATCTGTCCGTTTGAGCCATCGATGGCATACAAAGTCTGTATTAGATTTGAGTTCAATTATTGTTCAATTAAATCGATGCCATTCTTACAGCCATTCTTCCGCCAAGAATACAATCTTTAGTTTTGTCTCCATTAATATCAAGGTTACAATTGCTGGCAAACAGTTCGTGTGGTGTGTACTGAATCCACATCTGTTTTCCGGTCAACCCGTTCACAGCCATTACTCCTCCTCCGCATCCTTTGATAGTAAGTCTCAAATAAAATCAATTATCGATTCAACTGTTGGACAGACCCGAGAGATCGCCTTTGCTTTGGTTGAAGTATATCTGACACGAGGTTTGGTCGTAATACGAGGCGTCCAGACCTAAGTGAGAATGTTGTTTCAGGTTTGAGGTAAAAAGTTTTCTTTCTCAACATTTTTAAATCAATTTGTTTGACCAGGAATTTGATTATTTCTAATGAAAACCAAATACATATTAAATAATTGATTTCGACTAATAAACTAAATATTCTTTAAACAGTTAAACCGATTGCCATTACTTTTAGTTTTTCTATCAAAATAAAAATATCAAAGTTTAAGCTAAAAAAGGGATTACAAAATGCTTTCATTCATTTTTTAAAACTCAATTTTCATATATAATAAAATAAACGATTTAAAAAAAACTGCAATAAAATGTAAATTTTGGTCATTTTAAGAAAAAAATCGATAGCTCTTAAGTATTTTTTTCATGTTTACTCATCTTTTAAATGAAAGTTTAGTTTTAATTCATTTAAAACCGCGATCTAAAACTGAAATTATAGAAATAAAATTCTACTAATATTTGCCTTTGATTTGAATTCAAATTAATTCATTTAATTTTAATGATATTAAACAAAAACGGATTCGACTGTCAATTGCTTAGCAATAATTTAATATTTACATTACTTTTATTTGCTTTATATCACTAATCAATTATTTATAGGAATATAGAATATTCCGTAAGATATCTTGAGCTTAACATTAATATTGATAAACGTATTACTCATGTCGTTAGGAATTAGAGTAGAGTTTTAGCACAACATCGATGAGAATCGGATTTCATTAATAAATATATTTTACTTCAAATCTCTATTAATAGAAACAATCAATTAATTCGATTATAACCATAACAGTAATGATTATCCAATTCGTTCAAAATTAAGAATTGGTCTCCAATTGAATCCTATTTAAAGTATGGCCTTAAACAAAACGGTCAATCGGGGAACTAATAACTGGATCGGGTGAGACCTACCGGTTCCAAAGGGTACGATCACATCGAGAACAGTATCGTTGTCGACGTCGACGAGTCTGAGCGCCGATTCGATGGTAAGCATCGGGAAAGTGGTGTTCCAGACCAGAGTTGTTGACACCCGATCGCAACGGTCTTTACCCGATATGAATGTCAGATCCGAGAGATTTAATGAGTCTTTCATTCGATATAAATATATAGCGATGAATACGAGAACCAAAACCATTGAACACAATTTAAAATACTTCTTCAACAAAAACCGATTACGTCTTCGAGGTTTGAAAATTTTAATTTTTCCGATTGACAGCGGAATCACATTCTCGGCAGAACCCGATTGGCTGTCAATCAAAGGCTTCTGATGTTCGTCCCGAACCTCTTCTTCATCCTCATCACCGCTGTTCTCCTCGAGACTGTTGTCTTCGAGCAAAACCTTCGGCTTATCATTGATCGCCATTTTAAGTCAACTTCTGATCAATTACTTCATAATTCGGTTCAATCTTTGCCTCACTTTATATAAGAATCGCTGAAACTTTAAAACAAAAGTCGATGAAAAGTCGATTCAATAAAACATTGTTCTCATTGAAAGCATTTAAAAACGAAACGCAAATCGGTTTTCGAAGCGATTCAATGATGTGTCAAACGATTCAATCAAATGTCGAGATTTTCTTCAATTCATTAATGAAAGTGAAGTCTTGAACGAAATCCCAATGACTTAAACTGGACTTACGTTTAGCGAAAACCGATTTAATGATCAGTCGCTGTAAATAACATATGGAATGACAATAAATAATAAGAATCTTAGCTTTTATTACAACTCATATTAAATGTCTCGAAAAGGATAACCAATTCTACAAAAGCTTTTATACAACAAACCGATCGATGAAATGCTTGCGTCAAAGACATGGGGAGGGAGTCATATAGGGAGTCAGCGATTGTTTCGTTGGTTTAACACTATTTAAAAGGTTTTATATTTCGATTAAAAGTGGAAAATAAATTAAATGCTGAAGTGATTGATAAACTCGTATATCGTATATATCAATACATTGTATAAATTGATTAAATTAATGACAAAATAATTAATTTATAGAAAAACGATTAAAAGAGCGGATCAGACGTTAATCCTCTTATGCTGTGTCTGACAGACGAGTCGATCGAGTTCTTGGGCGTCGTATCCAATCAGAGACTTGAGGTCACAGACAAACTTATAGACAAACCTCTTTCCGTGGACTTTGGCGATCATATCTCCGTCGTAGTAATACCTGAGAGCTCGCGACAGCTTTTCGTAGTTCATCGTCGGCTTATTCTTGCGAAGACCCCACAACTGGGCCACCATTTCGGGATTGTTTAGTTTGAATTCACCTGTAATTTCATTATAGATCAGTCACTCCTCACACGTTTAGACCTTTGGGTCCTTCACATACCTTCGCTTCCGATCCACTGAATGCAATCCCTGTGCTCGGCATCGGTGAGCAGTTCCAATAAGAACTGCCACAACTGGATCTGTCCGTTATTACCCGTGCGATTGCCGGGTGAGGGAAGACACTGGCCTTCAATGCTCTGATGGTTTGTTTTAATGCCTCCAATCAGTCGTTTCGGTTGTAATAAATGTTTTTGTTGTTGTGATGACTGACTCTGAGTTGAGTTCGCGATTGAGTTGTTGTTTGCATTCAAACCATTGCTGAAGTTCGAGGGATTCGGGTTAGAGTTGGTCACGGGTTTGTTCATCGCTTCGGGAGGTTTCAGTATATCTAAAATGTTGACTCTTTTGTATTCGGGATCGAAAACCAATTTAATGTTAATGAGTTTGGTCTGTTGTTTGGCGCCCTCAACGAGATTACACTGGGATATGATTGACTTCTCCGGTTGAAGACGAATGTCCTGCAGATAGAAGTCATAGCCATCGATGTCGTCCACTTCGATCTTGTTCTGCTTCAGACAATCCTTCACCCGATCGACCGACGCGTCCAACTCAATGCCCTCGATTGTGATCACGCCCTCAACATCTTCGTCATCGTCGTCGTCCTCCTCGTCATCGTCAGCCATGTCCTCATCCATCAGATCTTCGTCTAACGGTTCCATTTTCGGCAATTTGTTGGTCATCACGGAGTCGTTGGTTTGGCCGTCGGTCACACGTTTAGACATTTGTTGACACAAATCATGCAATTGTTCCCAAAGTCTCTACAAAAATGTCTTCAGTTGTGAAATGTTTTGATATCAATAACTGTTTGACAATCTTTGGATCAAAACATGCAAATGAGTGACAAATCAAGTGATGGACAGTCGTGTCCTTCGGAGTGACAGACAGTCACCGATTGTCACTAATTGTCACCAATGGATCAAATTTGAACAATACTTGAGTCTCAAGTGATTCAATTGAAGGCAAACACTGATTGAAAACATTTCCTGTAATTCATTGAAAGACAGAAATTACGTAAAGTTTTCGTATGTTTACTGAAATTATCGATAAATTATTGATAAATTTTATACTTAAATGAACTCAATTAATGATAATTAACTAATAAATTAGATAAATATAACTAAATATGGTCTTAAATAGAAGATAATGGATGAGCTGATGGCCACACAATGGGCGCTATCACTCAATTGATCCCAATATAAATCAATTGAATTAATCCCAAAATAAGTAAATTTAAGGAAAACTTCAAAACTATTTACTAAACAAACGAAATGTCGGACAACGAGTCCATTAAAGTATTGGTTATGGTTTGCGGTTCAGTGGCCGCTATCAAAGTGCCGATACTTGTGGACCAATTGAAAGCTATGGCCAAAGATCGGAATCGCTCGGTAGAGATCCGAGTGGTGGCCACCGAACCGGCGCTTCACTTCTTTGATTGGAACCGATTGAGCGAATCAATTACACTCTATAGGGATCGTCACGAATGGGCCGAATGGCAGCAAATGGGAGATCCAGTTCTTCACATAGAGCTTCGGAAGTGGGCCGACATCGGACTGATAGCGCCGATCGATGCCAACACTTTGGCCAAAGTGTCGGTCGGGATGTGCGACAATCTGTTGACGTGTGTGGTCAGAGCCTGGGATCTCAACAAACCATTGCTCTTCTGTCCCGCAATGAATGTCAATATGTGGTCGCATCCGATCACCGATAAGTCTTTGGAAGCCCTCAAATCTTTCGGTTACATTCAAATCGGTCCGATCAGCAAACGTCTGGCCTGTGGTGACACTGGAATCGGCGCTATGGCTGAGGTCACAGATATTGTCGATAGTGTCAGACGTGCTCTCAAGTTATGACACATTAATTGTTAATTAGTTATTAACTCAAATCTAAATCTAATTTTTCATAACCTCTAATCATAGTATAAAATGTTAGAGAATATTCTGCGAGTTTTTATCTCAAATTTGACAACAAAAAGGTAAAGTCGAAGAGAAATCAATTTATTCTTCAAATGAGGCAATACATGAAATTGTGTGATCATCCATATATTTGTTATTTTGTTATTTCCTTGAGTAAAGTCATATCAAGTAATAATTGATTCTGTGATTAATAGATCAGTAGTTTTAATAAATAAATGATATAATATTTTGGCGATAATATCTGTCGTAATAACAAGTAAAGAGGTTTTAAATAGGAATTCGATTCATTCAAATGTTTTAAATTTTTTCAATTGGTTCGATTGGTATTCATAGATAGCACTCATGAGTCGTATTCTTTATCGTAAACCAAACGATGTCTTCATTAGTGACAGAATCCTTAATTACTGATAGTCTTGTGCGCACATTCTTTTCGGTGACCCCCAGTTTGTGTCCTTCGGTTAGTATTTCCGATACTGTCTGACCGTAACCTGAATTCGCTATAAATTTATTAATATTTTGGTATATAATCGAAATTAGGAAATGTTTGGAATACTGATTGAATTAAATCCACGCGAGAAGTGTTAGATTAGCTGAAGAGTGCGAAAATGTCAAAATGGTATTATGTCATTGTGTCATGGGCATTGCATCAGTCAACATCTCAGCTTTCAAAGTCGCGCTAATTTTTAATTATTAATTTCTATTTCATTTGTTTTTCAAATTTTGTTTTAACTCAAACCAACTTTAGGGTTGACTTATTGAGCTTAAGCCGGCATTAGATTGGATTCTGAAGGTAATCACAGACAGAACTAATCTTAGGTCATATGTGAATCTTAAGACACTAAATATAACATCAATGGATGTTTCGATACTGAATGCGATAATTTAAGATAATTTAAGGTAATTTGCATTAAAATCTTGAATGAAGTCCGATTAAAAAGAATAAAATTTGTTGAAAATAATTAAAACAACATTTTTATGTAAATGTAGTGCAAAACAAATTGAGATTTTTGTTTTTGTTGAGGTATTTATCATTTGAACTCAATTAAAATAATTATGTGTCAAAAATTATTTTTAATATTTATTTAGGATCTCAATCGATATTAAATAATCTGATTTGAGTTCTAAAATATTGCCCAAATGTGACATTTGTATCACAAATCAAACATTTCCAGTAATCACTGGTTATAACTGAAACGATTAAAAATCAAAACTTTTAATATGGAAATCAGGAAAAACTCATTTGAATTTTAAAAAAATCTCAAACAAATTGAAAACATTAATAAACGCGATAAGAATTTTATGTTTAACTGGTTTTCACATTTTCTCCAAGAGTGCAATGGTTTTGTTGAATTGGCTCAAAAGCAAAACGACATTCAATTCACTCTCTCATGGATTTCATGCCATTTACTGATTTAAGTCTTAAGCCTTTTCATGAAATAAGAATTCAGTCGCCGGTTCTCTGAATAGATTAAGTGATATAAAAGTCGCACCAATTGTCTGTCAGTCTCTCAGACGATCCGAAGAACCGGTGATTCTTGTATTGGGTCAACACAGAGGTGTATCGGCGCTGACATCCAATTTGTGCCCACTATAAAAGATTTTGAATCGTTTATTGAATTCTAATGTTTGGTAAAAATGCCTTCAATTTGTTTGACTGACAGTCGGATTCGAGTTTTATTACTTCGAGAAAACAAACAAAAATTCTCAACCATTCGAGTCGTAATTCAGACAATAAAATCAAAGGTTAAGTGGCGGTTTACCATTGTGGCTGGGTTTCGAATTTTGCCCACCTCAATCAATAGCCTATCTAGGTCAACACTCAAACCCGTAATATAAATAAAATCGATGCGGCTGATTTCTCA
>JAQGAJ010000247.1:0-17934 GCA_034689365.1 Liebstadia similis | reverse complement strand
AGTTCAATAGAGAGTCGTTTCCATAGCAATAGTAAAAAATAAGTTGAAAACATTTCCCTTTAATTGCATTGAATTTGTTTTCATTTAATCGATTGTCTGTCAGTCGTCGCCGAGAGTTCTGTCCGATTGTCTATCCGTCCGACCCCTTCCGCAATGGTGTGGCCCCGTAGGAGCGGGTTCAGTGTCCGTCTCATTCGGATGGGATGCAAGAATCGGCCATTTTATCAATTGGGAGCCCTTCCGGCCTATCGTCGAGCAAACCTATTACCCGACGAAGTGCTCGGCAATGTTGACCCCGTGCCCAATGAGAACAACGAGATAATCGCTTCGGCTGACCTCAAACGTCTATCCTATTGGATGGGAAAGGGGGCGACGTTTAGTCTGGGGGCTCAGAATGTACTCGGTTTGTATCGTCTTAGCGGCCGTGTTTGACAACTTTCAATAATCAAACCTTTCTTCTTCTTCTAAGGTATGGCCGGTTGGCTTCCGATTCCTCCAAAAATATATATAAAAGCCGTGAATAGTAGAGAAGCAGAAAGAAAGACACAAATCAAGAGTGAAACTCAAGAGGAAGATAAGGACGAGGAAAAGGAGTTTGTGGTCGATTCACTGATTGCCAAAAAGAAACTCGTCTAATGATCATTGACTGGTAATCAGTAGAGTCAGAGCCAAACCAATAGTCCCGTGGATGCGATCAGTCGATGACATACCTCTCGATCGTTAGATATCATTGTTTTTATTCAATATTTTGCAATAAAACAGATCCGAAGTCACACAAAAACATTCATTTTATTCGCGATAATCTTTGGATACAATCAAATCAATTTAGAAGGAATGCTATCATAAATTTAAATATACTTAGAATTGTTATAAAATTCAATCGCTTTTAGCTTTTAGTCGAAGAAAAATATCGATTGAACGCCGGGTTCGGGCGGTTTAGGACGAGTCGGGTCCGGACGTCAAACAAATTTAAATAATATTGGAATTGAAGAACAAAAATATAGCGAATCGTTTGAAAAGAGATTTTAACTAATTGTAAATATATATCTCTCTCTGAGAATGGGTTTGTTGTGTATATTAACGTCGTTTTGACAATTAGGTAATTGAGGCGAATCGGCATTCGATCTAATGCTGGGTAATGTAGTTATACTCATATTTACATTGCTATTTACATATATAGTCATTACTCGGTTAACCGTCTTCTTTCGGAGGAGTGAACCAACCTTTGGGGTAACGAATGGTCAAAACTCTGGCTATACTTTGTCCGCACATGACTTACCGTTTTTCTCGTGGATTTGTACCAAAGATTTGAACGATTGCTGAGCGCGCGCTAAACTGTATTGGCCCTAAAGGATGCCATCAATCGGTTAATGTTGCGATAATACCGATCCGATACTCACTTTATTGCCGCCGAACTGAATTCGAGCCTTTCCTTTGACAAGAGTTGCGGAAATTTGCAAAATAATGGCTTCAATGGTGTAGGCGCTGCTCCAGCCCTGTGTGACGAGAATGGGTGAGAACAACAACTATCACTTTGTGGTCATTACTTGTTTGGTGAGCAGTTCCATACAAATGGCACCGCCGCCCAATACATAGCCGCCGGTAATGGACGGGTGGACGACGCGAACAAATGGGGGTTCGAAAGGAAACTGTTCTTTGAAGAGAACATTTAGAAGAATGAAGTCTTTTCCCTCTTTTTCTTTGAGGACTTGTAAGTCATTGTGTAGTTGAGAGTCGGGATCAACGATAAGGAGCTTAACGTTCCACTCATAGAGACTGTCATTGACTAACTCGACAGTGAAGACGCCTCTCTTGAAGCTCTCCGATCGGTAGACTTCTCTCAATTCCTTCATTAGTCGGTCCGTCGCTTGAACTGAGCCAGAAATCGCTCCCTTGAGGTATCCGTCCCTTTGGTTCTGACGAAGCCTTTCCAAAGTGGCCGTGTGTTCGGTGGAAATACCTTCGTCTTTGTTCTTGTCCTGAGTGTGGTTCTCGTCTTCCATTTCGATGTGAAGATCTTCGTCGGCCATCTCCTCGTCCTCATCGTCGTCGTCGTCACTGATCGATGGCTGCACTGAATTATGATTTAACAAATAATGTTTGTCATTGCATTGAATTATGTCTTCACAGGTCAGAGGCTGTCCTTCGATGCACCGAATTTGTTCCAACTTCTCGACGTCGGCAATGAGTGGCATATTATTGATTCGACACAACTCTTCGACCAAAATCCTAATTTGTCTTAACAGGTGATTGTCGGAGCCGTTTGTATTGCTCAGGGATTGGACCACATTTGTAATGACCGGCTCTTCCGACTCGGAGAACCATACGGGAGGGACAGACGGATATGTTTCCTGAAGACAAAGGGATCAGTCATTGCATAAGAGATCAGTTTTTGATAACAATTACAGTAATGTTTGCGTGAACTTCAAACTTCTTTCCGTTGGAAGCGATGAAACGACAAGAGATCTCATCGACGGTCGCAGATATCACTTGAAACCTGTCGTGCGTTTTGGGGAATGTCTTCTCCAGACGTTTGATGTCCGCCTTTAGTTTGATCAGACACGCCATGGCGGGGATCGGGAGTGACCACTAGAGACCAGAGTCTGATCGGCACTCGAAGAGAGTCAAATCCAAATCAATTCATTTAACAACTAAACGATGTCATCATTTGTGTCCAATCGACTAACAATCCATCGCTTCCTTTGTCGACAATCAGTCGGATGTCAATCGTCGCAGAAGTTTGGACCAAATGGTGACAGTATGTCAACGAAGACTCTGATGGCCAACAATTATCTCAAGTGATTACCCAAAGTGTGCCACAAATAGTGATAATCGATGAATGAATTGATGGTAAGTATAGACGCAATTGAAGAGCGATTCAACGCTTAAGGCCTTCAATGAAATGAATGTCTCAAACAATATATCAATGAATCTCTCGTTTGCTTTCAGTCCGACAGTCGTTCACTGAAACCACTGACGACTCACTTCTCATAAATGCCGTTACGTTTTGGGGGCTCTCAAGGGATCAACACTTCCATCCGTTGATTCACTTTTAATGACTTCAATCGCAGTCCGAATGAGATTAGGATTAAAACAGTTTGTGTTAATGTCAGTGATATTTCCCATTGTGAGAGAGATCAATGTCAGGTCTGTTAGAGCACTCGAGTCAGGTCTACCATTAGGTCTACCATTAGGTCAGCCATCACTCGGTTGGGGGTCTGAACACAAGTCTCAATACCTTTCAAAGCTTTTCTAACTTTGCTTTGTTTGACCTAAACTTTGACCATTGATTCCAATCTTTTTGACAAATTTTTACTCTATTCGGAAAATATTAAAACTTATTCTCTTATTTGTTGATAAAATTATTTATTAATTCTATTAAAAGATTAATTTCACTGCAAATGAAATAAATTTAGTGAATAATTGATTCTTTATATTATATATCGATTAATCAATTTATAACTTATTTATCAATTCAAAGGTTAGAGACTAACAGTTAGGCCATAGTTTAGTTGAGGAAAATGTAAAACTGTTTGAAAATGTTTGAGGAAATGGCGATAAGAGTTTGGTTTAGAGTTAGAACTGGTTTTAAATTAACTTTAATTAATTGCATTAATTGAGTCCACAATCGACTGAAGACTTATTTCATTCGTAAATATCATTACATAAGAAGTGAAGCGATCGTTACGTCATTGAAGTCTTGTTTACACCGAAGAAGTGCTCAACAAATGAATGGACTTTCAGTCCGTTTCCAGTCTTTGGATGAAAATTATTCAAAATTTATTTGATTTTAAGTTTATTTATATTTATAAAAGTTAAATGTCTTGATGTGAATCAAGTCCTCAAGTGATTACTTCTTCAGCTCTAATCTTATCCCAAAACCATCAGCTGATCGTCGTTTGACATCCAATGGCGGCCAATGACAGTGATCCCGAAGACATTCTCGACGATAGTTTGATGGATGCGTTGAACTACAGTCCGGACCCGTCAGTGCCGTCAGGTCTGGCGCTTTGCCGACGGCGAGGACCGTCTGAGCACATGTTCATGCATTACATGCACTCGGACTCTGGCCGTAAGATATACGAGTCGGCCAGAGATGGACTGGACGTCACTCTTTACGAACTACTCCACAACCTGTCCCTCTCCGAAGCCAACCTTTACATTAACCAAATGGTGACCGACGGACAGGTGAAGTGCACTCCACTGATCATCGCCGCTAAGAATGGTCACCAGAATATTGTTAAAATGCTTTTAATGAAGTTCTCACCCGATCTCGAGATCGAAGGAACGGCTCAGTTCGACGGTTATCTGATAGAAGGGGCGACCGCTCTGTGGTGTGCGGCCGGTGGCGGACACCTGAATGTTGTGCGAACTCTTGTCGAACATAGGGCTGATGTGAATCACGCGACCAAAACCTGTTCGACACCTCTGAGAGCCGCCTGTTTTGATGGCAGACTCGATATCGTTCGGTATTTGGTTGAACACAAGGCAGACATCCATTTGCCCAACAAATACAACAATACGTGTCTTATGATTGCCTCATATAAGGGACACTTAGAAGTAGTCGAATATCTGTTATCGTTGGGTTCGGAGCCCAATGTCAAAGCCCTCTGTGGAGCCACAGCTCTGCACTTCGCCGCAGAGAACGGACACTTATCTGTAATCAAAGCTCTTTTGTCGCACAACGCCGTCATATCTAAGAACACAATAGGAATGACACCACTGATGGCCGCGGCCTCGACTTCGAGGGCACATATCGTCGAGTATTTCATTTCAATTAATTTGTGTTCTGAGTTGGAAAAGATCGAAGCCCTGGAACTGTTAGGTTCTTCGTATGCCAACGATAAGGATACTTATGATTTAGAGAAGTCTTTCTATTACATGGAATGGGCGATGAGATCCCGATATAGGGATCCGTTGAGACCCTTACTCAAGCAATTGCTGCCACCGATCGCTGCGTACGACCATCGGGTCGAGTGTCAAACTCTGGAACAGTTATTAGCGATACAGTCCAACAGTTCCGCCCTTCACATGGAGGCCCTTATAATTCGTGAACGCATTTTGGGTCAGCACAACCCAGAAGTGCCGCATCCGATCATCTTCAGGGGAGCCGTCTATGCGGACTCCGCCCGATTCGATCGGTGTCTGGAGTTGTGGTTACACGCGATGAGACTCAGACTAATGAACTCAGTGTCCATCAAAAAAGATTTATTGCGTTTCGCACAAGTCTTCAGTCAAATAATCAATATCGGACATACTCTACCGTTCTCTGCGCTCACAGAAGTCATGAGAACCGCTCTCAAAGAACTTAAACGAAATAAGAAGTCATTCGATGAGTGCGTCGACAAAGTGTCCAAAGAAGCGATTCGGGAGGAGTTGGACGACAACCTCCACACTGTTCTCTACCTTATTGTCGTTGTGACAAAGGTATGACTTGTATTTCGTCACTTTTCGCAAATTGTTTGATCCTTATTATAGATATTGAAGTCAAAAACACCGGAAGAAGATTTCATTTTATGCCAATTAGTATATAATCTCAATAAACTTGGTCTCAGAACGAAAGACGGATCATCTCTGCTTCACCTGACCGTCAGTGCGGACACACCTATCGATGATTTTTACACGAAGAACGTGTGCAAGTAAGTGATGACCCATTGTGACCCATTGTGACCCCACTGACCCATTGTGACCTTCCCAATGGGTTGCCATTATAGGTTTCCCTGTGCCAGTACTGCCAAACTGTTGATCCAATGCGGGGCTGACGTCAACGCTTTGGACGAGCGTCGGAATAGTCCGCTCCATCTGATTGTCGCCTATCAGAAGCCAATCAGTGATTTCTTGACTCTTCACTCGATCACCACATCTCTAGTCGAAAGCGGTGCACACATGGATGCGGTCAATGATAAGAATGAGACGCCGTTAGAGTCGGCGACCACTGGTGTGGCGGAGATCTTACTTAAGACACAGACAAAAATCAATTTGAAGTGTTTGTCGGCCAAAGCCATTCGGAAATACCGAATCCCATACAGAGATCTCTTCGCGGCGCCGATCATCCGCTTCATTGACATTCACGGCGTGTCCGACAACTGCCGAACAAACGATTGATTTTGTATTTTAATATATGTAATAATTATTTTTAATTCTGTTATAATTATAATAAAAGTTTATTTCGACCGACAATTGACTGACGAATGCTTTATATATGCGTTTGAACTCAAAATTTATTGACAAATGTATTGAAAATTAATTACTATTTAAATGAAATATCAATTGTCTTCGGCTCTAAAACTTGATGTCAGTAAAGGAGGTAATTGTTTGAAAGGCCCCGGGATTTGATGTATTAGTTCCGGGTCTCTTCACGAGAACCACTTTGAAGCCGGCGCTCTGCGCGGCGTTACCTTCTCTGGAGCTGTCGCTCACGAATAGGATGTCTTTGACATCGATTCCAATCGACTTTTGGATCGATTCATAACTCTTTGAGCTTTTCTTATCGCCGATTGAGTTATCGAAGAAGCCATCGATCAGACAATAAACGTTTCCGCGATTTGTTTGGCAGAGCATTAGCTTCTGTGCGGCGACCAAACCCGAAGAGAATGTATATAACTTGAGACCCAAGTTATTCTTCCATATGTGCAGAGCTTTGGGAACGTCCTGATAGACCTCACTCGTGATCATTGCCTTACTGTAGCCCCAGAGCCAACACAAGAGAAACAATTGTTTCACTTCCGAGATATTCTTTTTCTGGGAATCAAAGGGTTAGTTCGGGTTTCAGATCACCCAATAGTGAATACCCGGGTCAGCAGCCATTCGAAGCATTGGGAGGCACTCCTGCAGACCATATCTTTATTGCCTTCGACCACAGCCGGAGCGGACCTCAGTTTGCTGTTCTTTCTTTGCTGGTCTCTCAGGCGACCGATCAATGACTTGGTCTCTCTGTCTTCGTAGGTCTCGACCAGAAATCTATTCACATTATCTTTTACAAAAGGATACAAAGTCCTCCCGAAGAACTTCTTATCACAGATCGTGCCCTCGACGTCAAGAAGAATGGCTTTCGGTTTAGCGATCTTTGCCATCGTTTCGGTTGAGTTTCAGAAATGTTTCAGAGATTCAAATGACTGACAGGAAAGCAGTCGCGAGACTGTAATCAATGTATCGTTTGATCGATAAATTCACTCATTGTTGACGAACAGTCGGATCAGTGATTGTATGAAACAAAATATATTCTTTGAATACTTCTTCAGAATATGGAAGAAAACAAAGAATTGGAGAAAAGATTGAATAAGGATTGCGAGGAAGCGATCGGTGAAGCGGTGGACGGGTTGTGGTCTTCAAACGGAAAGTTCGTTTGGGTTTCGCAGAAATTTTTCTTTTGTCGACAATATATCTCGAAATCAGATTTAGAAGAAATCAAAAACGTTTCGACGAAATTAAACTCAAAGTTTGACGCTTTGGATGAAAGTAAGAAAAAAGTTGAAGAATTCAACGCAAAGAACAAAAAGAATAAGTTTAAAGATGTGTTGAGAAGAGCCGACAAAGTGATGGACAGAATCGGGACTTTGAAACAATTGATGGAAAGATTAGTTAAAGAAATGGAGGAAACCCTCCAAAAGAGAAACCAAGAGAGCCCTCAAAAACAGTCGAAAACTAAATGATTCGGATTCTTGAAAATCGTTTGGAGTTAGGGTTAACTCAAATGTATTCAAAACTAATATTGAATGAAATGAATAAATATTTTTATGATTAAGCATTTGATTGAATTAATTGGATATCATATGAGACCTATTGAAAGGGAGGACAGGTATGAGAGCCATATCTATCTGACAATTAGAGTGCGACCGATGAATGTCTGTCTGTATGTGATCTTCAAATGCCTGACACAGAGCTAACCCACGAATCGCAAAATTTTTGTTAATTAATAATTAACTGAATGCACAAACTCTGCAGAACTGTATCTATGGTTACGATTCCGATATATAAGCATTTGATGTCTTTCTTGTGGCCAATCGGTTGATTCGGACTGAAGTCAAGCATCGAATCTCACTTCGAATTGCAATCAACCGAAGAGTTATGTTTCAGTGATTCGTGTGAGCACTCAGTCGTAAGAGTCGATCGCAAGTGTCCTTAGCTTTCAATTGATTCCACTCGAAGTCTGTCCGACGGACGTCACGACCGCCAACCACTACAGCGATGCCCGTTTCCAATAAAGAGAAGTGCATTTGTCAGATCTGTATCTGCGGGTAAGACAGAGATCAGTCTTCTTCACGAAGACTGCTTTCAAGCGTTCAATTTTGATCTCTTATTACTTATTAAAATCGCTTTTTTGTGTCTGAGCTTAAGATCAAAGATCAGAACATATATTACTCATGAGTTAAAGAGTGTCTGCCTTTGGGTCTCAGATTAATAATTGAGATGAAGTCATATAATATTCTATTACTGCCAACAATTATCTCAATGTTATTCTCAATTATATTTCATCAAAAAAAGTTTCAATTATTAAGAATATTCTGTTAACAAAATCCCATCAGTAATAGAATTGACTTTTAGTTTACTGAATGGACGACAGAAAACGGAATCGTTTCACGAAATATATGAAAAAATTCAAAATTCAATTTAAAAGTCAATTCTATTACTGAATCCATTGCATCAAAAGTTTTGTTACAGAATTTGTGTCAAATGTTTTGTCAATCAAATTGAGAATCACGTAAACCCATAAGCGATTGGACTCTTAATTGTGTCGTTTTATTAAACGCAATATTTTTTTAATCAAAGGATATTAAATATTTAATCGATGTTTAGTTTTATGTTTTGATGATTAAAACCAACAAATGATTGAATGATTGTCAGAATCGACAACATTTGGACCAAATATAGGGCATTAGAGCGCTATTAATAATGAATGGCTTTCATAAAAGAATCGGAATATTCTGTTGGGTTTCCATTGATTCACTCAATCGAGTTATAGCCGACTCTAACCTTGGCTTCAAAGATGTTCATGAATTTCAACGGAAGTGATTTCGTGTCCAATCAATTGTTAATTCCGGTCCGGAATTGGTGTTCACAAAGTGGTCGATCATATGCTAATGAGTTGATTTCGACCCACTTTGTGGTCGATTGTCCTCCAGAGCTGATCAGTGATGCATACGATAGTTGGAAATGAAACCAATGTTTTTGTGGTAAATATAATTAAATAGCAATGCATTCAACAGAATATCAGAATTTTCTTGATTTTCAATATATTATGCATAAGTTTAACAATGGGTCAGCTCTGGAGATGTACCCAACGATTAGATACTACTCCCTGAGTGCCGACATATAGGCGTTCCCTTAGACGGCTTTAATTGGTGATTGTGTTTGCGCACAATTATTGCACCAAATATTTGAAAATAAGTTTTTTCTGTGAAATAAATTTGTTTTTTGGTCTTCGGAACCAACGCTTAGCAACATTTGCCGCACGACTGGCGTTCGCATACGACTCACCGATCGTGGGCT
Source organism: Liebstadia similis (assembly GCA_034689365.1). Taxonomy (NCBI): domain Eukaryota; kingdom Metazoa; phylum Arthropoda; class Arachnida; order Sarcoptiformes; family Liebstadiidae; genus Liebstadia; species Liebstadia similis. Next base: position 8,445 of record JAQGAJ010000247.1, on the reverse strand, counting down.
CGACTCAAATGCCCGGATAATGAAAAACAATAAATTTATTGAACAGAAGAGAGCTCTGAGTTCATAGACATGGCTCGGGAGTGGACTCACTCTGACCTGTGCTCAGCTCTTGTGTTGAGGACTGAACCCTTCATTTGAATGCAAAAGTTGTCTCAAATAGTGTTCTGTCGGCCAATCACATAATGAGATGTCGCTCCTCTTCTCCGTGGCATCTCTTCCTTCTTCTTCACGCCCCGAACCACTTCCAGAGGTTGAAGGCATTAGAAACGATCGCAGAGGAGCCGATCGACAATGAGGTCAACTCGAGAACGGGTTTCAAAAGGTATTTGCATTGCTTTCAGAGATTCGGTTCGTATCGGATCCGAGAGTATCGCACGTCCTCTGAGAGCGGGGAAGAGAGGGGACGGCATCAGTGTATTGATGTCACCGCAGAATCCGATTCGCGATAACTTTCGGTAACTTTGGTTACAAAAGAGTGAAAACTTTTCGCTTTAATGAATTCAAATATATATCTCGTAATTAATTCTTTATTGCTTTGCAATCATTACTCAAATGTTTGTCGAAATCGAAAGAATAACAAATTCAAGCTTTGGTTTAGAAATCAATTTATGCATTCATTGCATAGACTTTAATGAATTGAATTACAAAAACTGAAGAATTATTTGCTTTTTGTGTCTAATAGTGAGCATCGATGCGAAGCTTCCAAAAGTCAATTCATCGAAAGTCATCACAAATCTGACCATAAATTCGAAGAACAAATCGAAGCAAAAGTCGAAGAACAAGTGACTGAATCCAAGTTAGTCGACAACAATCAGACGACTGACGAAGAATTCTCATCTTCGGAACAAAGAGAGAGATCCAGACGACAATGGGAAACATCTCCCGATCAGATGAAAGAGATTTCGCGTTCGTTGTCGAAGATTAATGGCGACAAAAAAGAACAAAATTTGTTTAGAAGTAAACGCTCGACGAAAGAGAATCTGATTCAAAGCAAATCCAAAGAACCGATTCGACCAACTCTTCCACCGATTGCTAACTATAATAGTGACAGTGATTCGGGTAAAGAAGTGTTTAATTCGTGCATTTGTGAGGAAATGTACAAAACAAATGGTGATTCGATTCGGTTCGATTCCAACCAATGGGTGGTCACCCGTCCGGTCAGGAATAGACCGAAAGACAACCTTCGACTCGAAGGGCCGATGGAATTGGAGACAACTTTCAATACCACTTATGATTCGACGGCTAAACAAATAAACGAAACAAATTCAAAGAATATTGCGATTGTTATGCCTTCGAAGACAAATTTAGAAGACAACTATTCGGAGATGAGTCAGAAGAAGTATCACCGCGAAGGTGTCGCTCAGTTGACTGCAGTAAAGGCCAGTAAGAAGAAAGCAAAACACAGGCCCAGCACTAGTCTGAAGACCGGTGGAGACGGATATTTCAATACTATAAATAAGGAAAGTTACAAGAATTTTGTGATAATTGACGACAAATCTAGAGCTAAAGCAATCTCTGCTAACGGAAAGACAAACATTTGCTGTTCGACTGTCTCTAACATTAAACTACCGAAAGTTGATTCAAATAACAGAGAAGAGCATCAAAAGACTCGAAGATTGAGCAGAGAAGAGAAGGACATTCAAGCAGTGGATCAGATGAATGAATCGATGCAAAGACTCACCACTTCTGACAGATATGAGTCGAGGAATACACAAACCAATGGTTTTGAACTTCAGTTCGTCGACACTTCGGTTCAGACAAATTACAATTTCAATCAAACAAACGGTAAATCTATTGAAATCTCTAAGAAATCTAAAGCACAAGAAAACAACGAAAAAACTACTGCCGGTTCTCATCCGACCAAAGGAACCGATGTTCCCAACAGTTGGACTATAGGCCAACTCGAAGAACATAAGAGATTCTATACCAGAGATGTCGATAACATCAAAGAATTAGGTCTTTTGGATGAACCGAACGAACATATGATTAGAGAAATACAGGAATCTAACGAAAAACAGACCAAAACCGTGGATCAGATCAGATCAGATCGTACTTCACATCAACAGAGGAACGAGAGCTCAATGAGTAAACATTATGTTCAGCCGCAGACACGACTCAAGAAACACAAGAATGAGAGTTCAATGAAGTTCTTTGAGGGAGATATGGAATTCATGACCACATCCAGAGCTTACTTCGTAGATAAGTCCCCGAACAGAGCCGAATCCCGACCCCTCGAAAGGGAAAAGACTGCCGGAAAGCGGAGCCGAAAAAGTGGTCGAAAACGAAATCTCTTCCGGACTTCAACTGAAGCCCAGTTTTATGAGCCGTACGGCGAACACAAACTAACGGAAACGACATATCAGAAGCAATTTGGAGATCGTCTCTACTGTCCGGCAATCGATTTGGGATCAAATAAAAGTGAATTCCGATATAGAGGCGAAGCCAGTGGTCATAAGTTCTTTCTCCCGGCGGTCGACAACTGATTAAAGACTAAAATAGTTTCTTATTTTAAAAATTCATACAAAATATCAAATCATTTGAAAGCGTTTTTCGGATCTTCTGTTGAATTAAAAATTTCTTTAAGTAATTAATGATATTTACAAACGAATGGAATTATTAAACAATGAATTAGTGATTCATTTGATTACAATTATATAATTTAAATGATTCTAATGTCTAATCGCTGTCAGAGCCGATAGCTTTTCGTTTCTTCCTAGAGTTCGCTTGTTTTTGTTGCTTCACTAGTGGGATATCTCCCTATATGGACAATAAAATTCAAATAAATCTCTTTTGAATCAATAATTTCCATCAAATCTCTTGAGACTCACGTCTAAAGAATCGCTTTCGGTATTGGAATCGTTGTTAGCGTTGGAAACGTTTGTGTACTTAGACTTGGATTTAGTATTTTTTGCGCCGCGTTTTGGTGTCGGCTTCGGCTCTAACTCTTCGGCCAAAGCCAATAAATCACTATATCTGTGATTGAATGACCATTAGATCAAAAACTATTACATTAATTGATAAATGAAGACATACTTTGTCTTTTGGGCGTCAGATGCTATCGATTGTAACTGAACTAAAGTCGTTTGCATTGTTTCGCTATTAAAAACTGAGAGAAATTGTCAGTTAATTCTTCGGCCAATCGAACTCATGAGTGCTTACAATTCAAATTTTTATTCTTTTGTCGCAAACAATCCAAATGAGAGAGAATTAGTTCCACGTTTGAACTGATTTGAGTCTTATTGTTATTTGTATTTCTGTAAAACAAATAATTAATAATTGGATCACCAATTGATTCGATAATTGATTACCTTTTTGAACGTTTTGCAGGAGAACTGACTTTTGTGGTCAAATAAGAACTAATCAATTCGGACAACTTTTCCGAATCCTTTTGAGACCAATAATTCAAAACTGAGACAACAAACCAATCGTTCGGTTTTGACTCTCGACTCATAATATGTTTGATTAAGTTAGAAGTAGGAGATTCTCGTTGCAAATAAATCATTATATTAGTGACCGCTTCTGAATGAGCTGAACGAAGAATCAAATGGTTAGCTTTGGATCAATTGGTGACAATAACTTACAATTATATTCTAGTTTTGGGAGAATAGGAATAATTTGCTCGATTGGTATGGAGTGGGCGGTAATCAGTTGCCATAAATAATACTGTTCTATAGTCTCCCACTCGAGACTCGCGTCTAAGACATGAGATCATAATTATTATACAAATCAAGAGAGAAGTGATAACTCACTCAATATCGACAAAAGGGAGTCCTTTCGGAACATTTTGAGAGTTCCGTTCATCACATGACTTATCAAATCTTGCAATTGTGTCGAATCAATGCACGAAACGATTAGATTCAAGAGTTCAGAGTTTCCGATCGCTATATTGGAGAACTGGGTGTATATATCGGGAATCAGATAACAGAACATATTGACGTCATCTGATTGACATGACCTGAGGTCACTCATCAGACAACCCGTCAGATCCTTTCCCAAAGCCTTCACGTATTCCCGATATGAAGACATTTTATTGTCCGTCGATTTGCTGGCCTTTAGGTAATAGATCAACGAATAGCCGATCCGTGCGTTATTGGCGCCCATCTCTGCCAAGAGGTTCAACAGTGGCATCCGATGCGGCTCTCCTTCGGTCGTTTGGCATAAGTTCCTAAACATCACAAATAAAGGCGTTCCTATCGAGTCCTCTAACTCTTCTTCATCTAAAGAACCGCTATTACAGGGAAACACTTTCTTTGAGAGGTCTTCTTCTAAAATGCATAACAAGATAATAGTCAGGTTTGAGGCCATGTCCTGATCGTTGTCCTCGTCCTGCATCACAAGTGACACTAATTTCTCCATCGCTTCACATCTGCTCTCATTATCTCTGCAAAAGAACCTCAAATAAGATATCGAAATGTTAGCCGAAGTCATACTTGTCTTCGTGTAGTCTTGTGAGACACGACCGCATCTCCGGTCCATTCATTTGTTCGATTTGAGTCAATAAATCACTTTTTGAAAGAGCACTCGAAGAACTGATGGCATTATTCTCTTTGTTTACTGTCGAAGATCTCTTCCCATTCTTTTCATTCATTTCTTTGGATTCCTTCAAATCTTTTGTGTCTTTCTTAGTCTTCTTCGGCTTCTTAGCGACCGGTGGTTCGTCTTCATCGTCGCTAAACTTTGCCGCGTTTAGTGAAGAGTTATGATTAGAATTGGTGTCGTCAGACATCAAATATTGTTGGTCTCTATTGTTTAGATCCATTGTTCCCGTCATAGGTATGCCATCGGCAGACGAACAGAACTCGGGAAACCTTTCTCTGACCATAGATCTCAACTCGCGGTCTAATTTACTATTGTCGAAGAGGGGCGACAATGACCTGAGAAGAAATGGACAGATGTGAAGGTCGGTTACACAAGAAGAGACTTACTGAAGAACCCGTTTGTCGAGGATCTGCTGGAGTGATGTCTTAATTCCAGTTTTGACTAGTGATGAGAGCGATGGACAAAAGTTTTGAGTTATCTAAAGACGGAAACATAAACTGAAATCGAATGCAAAAACTTTGTTTATGACATACTCTGCAGAGAAAGTCGAGAAGAGTGGCAGTGATGGCCGGATGTGATCGAATTGAGTGATACATTACAAGAATAGCGGGTTCGATGTTCATTATGTTATCCCTCTCGGCGTCGTAGAAGAGCCAGTCATAGAAGAGTGAGAGCTTGGCGTTAGAAGCGGCCACATTGGACGTGCATGTGGTCAACAACCAGCCGATCACTGCCCAGCGCGGGATTATATCCGAACAGAGCAACTCATTTGAAGGATGAATAACACCACATATGAAGCGAATCACATCACACCTTAATGTTTGACTCTCGGGAGTCGACAGGTATTGGCGTTGAAACCAATCCTGATATCGTTTTTGTTGTCCGAACTTCACTGAAGAGGTCAGAAACACTATTTTTCGCTCCATATCTGGAGTCAGTCTCGACTGAAAAAACCTCCGCGAGGTTCGTGTCCTCATTAACTGTTGAATTCCACTGAAATTGGGCGCAAAAGATGTCGGATTTGCAAACAAATCCCTCCATATTTTCTCAAACTCGGGAATTCTGGCCACGTTTTGGAGGAGTCGAACCAAATCCCTTCCAATAGGAATACAGTCGACGAACCGTTCTTTGATTAGAGACGAGCAAAACAACACTTCCTTATCTCTAATTTTGTTCAAAAGGGCGTTGGAGTGATCACCGATGAGGCGTAGGTATGTGTAGACAACAGATCCGACCAGAATCGGCATCTGTTCCAACCAAGCTCTGTATTCAACGAAGATGTCGAGCATAGTTTCGGTTAACCAAATGTTTTTCGGTGAAATGTCTCCGCCGGCTATTTGTCGCAACATATTGAAACACAATCCGTCGGTTCCGGAAACCGAGTTTCGGATCAGTTCCTTGAGAACCCATATCAGCTGAAGAATGGATCAAAAGTGAGATACAAAGGAAGGCAACGACCGAAGAAGACTTACTTGATTTCGGGCACATTCGTGAAGTTTAAGATATTTTTCCAAAATTATTTGATTCAAAACAGTAATCACTTGAGTCATACCATCTCTGGAGACATACGTTAGATCTCTATAGAACTGTTTGGCCAAAGAAATCGAGACAATTATCCTCTCAACAGATCTATGCTTAACATACCCGCGGACTGTTGGACGGGTCGGTAAGTATTGAGACCAATAGTCCGATACAGACCTCCTCGTGACTGATGGTACTCTTGATTGCCTAAAAGGGTTCAAATCGGGTTAAGACAAGGATTCAGATGCGATTGACTGGTCTTACAGTGGAATAGAGCTCTTCGTGACCTTCTTTCTCGGATTTACCGCTAATCAAGTTTTGAACAAATAATAGACATCTTTCGTATTTCTGGACAACAAAAAGACAAAAACCAATTAATCAGAGCCTTTAAAGTGGTTTCAAAAGAGTTTTGGACATATTTTCGGTAAAGTTTGGGAGGTTTGGGTGTGCTCTCGGGTCGGGTCGGGAGGGGAGCGCCATCTGAGGACAACAATCGGTTAGGCAATGGTTGCCTTTTGTTGAGCACTCAGTTATGGCATTGATATCGGAATCTTTTGGACCGGAGGTCAGCACCTCTTCGACGTCATCCTTGGCGTCGATCGGACTGAAGACCAGGAGTTTGGCTAACAGTTTGTTGGCGTCCATTGCGGGCACTAATGGCGGACATAGGGCTCAGGCATTGGCTGCTGATGTCGACCGACCCCTCGCATGGTTGAGACAGTTGTGACTCTCATTCAACTCAAACACAACTCTCCTCTCAAACAGACATTAAATTATTTGATTCAATGGCGAACCCTATCGGACATCACTCTAAACACAAATTACAAAACCATTTATTTGAATACACTTTTCACTAACAGTTAACACGTTTTTACATCGCTTTCACTCAATTGCCTAATCAATGGTTTTACAGTCAAACCTGTCTTTTAGAGTCACTTGTCTTCAGAGCTTGTCTTCAATCGGGTGTGACTGTAGTTACGGTCTCTATGACGACGAGTGACGCGTATGTTATGGTTAATCAATACTTCAGTTGAGAGACATTTAACTGAAGAAATGACATAAAACTGTTCAACACTTCAGAACAGATATGTCTTTAAATCGGTTTAGTCTTAGTCTAACTTCACTCGTGGTGTGTCTGTCGTCAGTGCTATGGCTTTCGGTAGACGTCGTGACCGCCGACCACTCGGACGACGAGGCCATCACATTCCCCCTCCTTATGCCTGATGTACAGCCAACTCAGGTATGTCTTTCCATATGTTCTTCGGGTGACACCAGTGGTCACCGATCTCTGGCACTGTCATCACAATCCCGTGGCAGTGATCTGATCAGTGGTTAGGATCTGTTATCTTAAGACTGGTTTGGTTTGGAACCTATTATTCCAAAGCCATTCTAATCATTGTTCCAATGCTAAGATAACTAAAATGATGGTCATTTGCTTATTCTGTTTCATAATAACCCGTTGTGTCATTGAGACCATTCCCAAACCAGAAGAAGATCCTTATTCTCGATCAGACATTCCTTTGTTTCAATGTCTTCACAATTGTATCTCAAAATTGATTCCAAACTCCAAACCATTTATTTTACTTTCTTTGGTATTAAAACTGGTTTTTGTTTTTAACGTCAAAACCAAAGGAAAACAATCGCCGATAACTCAGGCATTGGTTTGTCTGCCCATGAATTCAGACCAAGTTATCGGTCTTTTCATCAAATATTTTCGTTTCACTCGACTCAAGGATTTCAAGCGAAGAGTGTTTGTATAGTTGAGGGATAACCAGAATAGGAGTAGTCTTTAGGATTAGTGAGAAGTTTACAACTTTTACAACACGTATCCAAACCTTTGCGGATATTTGGCTCACTTTTGTACCTCATTTTGTTTGTCTCAATGCCTTTCCGTAACTGTTATGTCAACTCTTTATATTATTTCTAAACTAGATTTTAATTTCACTCCAATTTAGAGGAAAAGCAGTTATTTTGAAATTAATGTCAAAATTCAACGATTGATATGATTTTTGATTTGGGTTTTTATTTTATTTTTTATGGAGAGATAGACAGACAGACAGAGGTGTCCGGAGGTTCCAGTTCTCAGTTCAACATAAAGAGACCGACATTTTTTGTTAAATTTTTTATTTGACGCTTCCTTTGAATAGGAATTAATGAATAAGAAAATTCTCTCTCCAGTGATCTGATGACAAACTAGATATGAAAGAACATTTGAAAAAAGATCCCTTTATGGCTGACCTGAACCGAAAAACTAAGAACTACTAACTTCATGATCATTCTTCTATGCAAATGTTCATTTGTTCATTTAATTAATGCCAAATTTCCCGCAACATTACCCGAGAACTGGCATTTTAAGCGCTCACTAAACCATATCTTTATTATAAT
>JAQGAJ010000246.1:0-17997 GCA_034689365.1 Liebstadia similis | reverse complement strand
TATTTGTATTTTTTGAAGAATCAGGGATTTATGATATTTGCGCCTAAATCAAACTTGGAAATTAAGTTTACTAGCTGCTATAACCGTATCTGAGCTCTAAATTCTTCTAAAGTAGAGGCAAGTGATGGAAGTTCTGGAAGTAATGCTCCACTTCTAAGGGAACAAATCGATTTCTCTCTCTCTCTCTCCCTCTCTCTCTCCCTCCCTCTCTCTTTCTCTCTCTCCCTTCTTTGTTAATTTAAGAGAGCCTTTCAATCATTTTCGGTTAAGACTATGCCATATGAATGAAAACACAACCAAATAATTGAGTCAAACATTGTTCACCATTTTTAATCAGAGAGCGAATCCAAATGAATGATGTATTCCGAGAGTGTTTTAGTGGATAAACAGAGCAATGTTTCACTCGTTTTGCGTTCATTTTTCATAATTTTGTTGAGAATTAACTCAAATTCAAGCCATAAAAGCATTTCCAGAGAGAAATTAATTTTGTTTATCGAAATATTTCGAAAAATATTTGTCTTTACAACAAATCTATTTACTCTTCAGACGGAAAACTAATTGAAAATTTGAGCACAAAATTAGAAGTTATTGTTCATTACGTTTGTCACAGAAGACTGTTATGTAAAGAAGGGAATCATTACTACAATCACTATTTGAGGTCAGACTAAACTCCTGTCAATTGATTCAATAATTTGAGAAATTCGATAACATTTTTGTACCAATTCTTAGAGGTCAGGGTTGGATATATCGATCGATTCTGAAAAAATATTAAATATCATACATTGAAAACTAGAACTTCAGTCAAAATTGGGGCCACAGAGGGAAACCTCTAATTATTTGGTCGCAAAATTAACTTTAAGGACATCACTTCTCAGGTATGTTTGCAAATGTAAACAAATTTGATAGTTTAGGTACAAAGAGATGACTTCGGGAGCAATAATGAATAGTTTGGTGAATGTAAGCCATCGATAGCTTTGATTAATTTGATTTCATCGTCAAAATAACTATCAATGTATCGAATTTTGTTGATAAGACCAATACAAACAAAATGCAAAACCTTATCAAAACAATAGATAGTATTCCATCGATGACCAGAAGTTATCGATTGGAGAGTATATCGAATTAAATACAAGAATCGTGTCATCACTGATAGCAAAGTAAATTGAATTTTCGCAACTTTTCATCTGATTTTGAGGTTAATTGAATGAAAATCAATAATTTTTTATCAAATTTTCGGCAAAATGTATGACATTTGCAGCGAAAACGACACGTTTTTCGATGGAAAGTCTCGTATCAGAGCTCGGGATCTGTTTGGGGATCGACTTCTCTGGCAAACAAACAATTGATGACAAAGTTGTGGAAATAGGAGACTATGAACGCCGGAAACTGTGGGTTCGGCTCATTATTGGCTGGTTTTGATAAATAGAGAGTCGGTTGCGATCACTGCCGACCCGACCACTGAAAAGTCATTAATTATTGATAGGGTTTGAGTGAATAATTCAATTAACTGAGTCCACACTTGTCTCAGACCCGGCTTTAAATAATTAATACGTTGACCAATGATTTGTTAGACTTTTGAAAACACTTTTGCCTCAGTTCTGATGAAAAAGTCATCAATCGATTCAGATCGACAACAATCTCGGACTAGATTTGAACCAATGCTCGACAACTAATTTATCGATCGATTGAATGTCGAAAACAAAAACTAAAAATTATTTATGGCTTAAAACTAATGATTTCTAAACATTTTCTAATTTTGTTGATTAATGACTGCAAAGTGTTAGCAATTGATTGCGTTTCGCGATTCAGTTTTAATGAATAGGTTTTGAGTTTCTATTTATTCCTTATATCAAAACGTTTTCAGTGATTCAGTGAAAACAAATGGTTTAAGAATATTAGTCACGATTTTTAGGTAACAAAACCCAAACAAAACAATTAACGCCCAAAGGCTTTACGGACTTCGAAGATATGTAAGCAAAAAGTGATTTGTTATGAGATTTGTTGTGAAAGGTGTCCCTAAAAGCCACTTCAGGGCAGAGCAGCAAATGAGGCCATATTCGGGTCAATTCGTCACTAAAAGCCTTTGTAAGTCATCGCTCGGACCGTTCAGTCGTTTTGATTCTTTGGATTCCTTTCAGTCCTTATCAGATGACACGATCGGACCTTTACTAACAAGCATTCCGTTTGGATGGCGTCGACAGTTGTGTCCATTTAATCGGAGAAGTAGTCATTAGATTGTATTCAACAGAAGAATAGGTCGATAGAGAGGATTGAGAGACGAGTGACTCAAAAGAGGGAGAAATCAGATTCGACTCCGAGTCCGAGCGCTTATAACTCTCGGGAGAGCCGAAGCTCTTCACCACTTCTCTCCACTCTTGTGTAAAAACCAAGTTTAATATTGGCGTCACTTTTATCGATGCAATAATACCAAAGTTTTCGCTAATACTTTCAGAGCATTATTGGATGTCATCGAACAGAACCTGAGCTCAACGTCAGAACTGAAGATGTTTTACTCCAAATTCACACCAAATGTTCATTTTTCCAGCTTTAGGTCCAAAGCGGGGGAAAAATCCAACGCTATTGACGTCAACTTCAACGCCAAATCTGCCAAATCTGTAGATCAAATCTAATCTTTCACTTTTATAACTTTTCATATCAAACAATATATTTCACTCTTCATCCATGTCTTTCTCTCTTTCCCTCTATTTTTTGTTAATTTAGGACCGCTTTTCAATCATTTTCAGTGAAGACTAAACCATATAAATTGAAAAACAAACCAAACATTTGAGTCAAATATTGTTCACTAGTTTTAATCAGAGTTTCCAAATGAATGAAAACCAATGTTGTATTCCGAATGGGTTTCAGTGGATAAACAAAGCGATGTTTCACTGGTTTTTCGTTCATTTTTCATAATTTTGTAGTGAATTAACTCGATTTTGAGTTATAAAAGCCATTCCAGAGAGAAATTAATTTTGTTTATCGAAATTATTCGCAGAATATTTGTCTTCACAACAAATCTATTGACTCTTCTGACGGAAAAATAATTGAAAAATTTAGTGACAGTGAAAGAGTTGGCTCTAATGAAAGAAATAGTATATAAATTGTTAACAATGAGTGACAGAGAGATGTCCGCAACAAATGCCGGCACAACTCAGACGTCAAGCGGCGATCCGTTGCCGAAAAGCCGTTTCACAGACCGATGTGTTATTCACATAAACGATAGATTAGATAAGACTTTAATTAATATATTCCGACAATGCCTTTGAATATAAATTAGTAAAACATTTCAAAAAAAGTTTCACAAAAAATGCTTTCAAAAGAATATCAAAGACTCGAGTAATTAGTGTTTGATTTCCGGCTTTTGTTATTCAATTTTATGCCAAGTTTTTTGACAAAAAGTGAGAACCATTTTCATTCATCGCTAATAAGAGCCAATCAAGCGTTGCCTTAGATCTGGCGAACAAGAATTGAGGCAAATGAGGGGAACCGAGGGATACAAAGGCAATGAAGTTGTCAAATGTCAATCTCGATAATGAAATTCACATAAAAAGCTAAACAATACTCCAATATTGAACATTATTTTCGCCTAAGATCACAAAGAATGGCAAACAATTGGAAGCGACAGTTCAGGTAATTGTATGTTAGGATATGAAAGAATATACCGATCGGGAGATCCAGAGATCGACAAATATGAAAATATACGATCAAAATATGCCGAATATCTAAGTGTCGGCTCCTTTTGTCCGAACCATATCTCAAGAATTGCAATAAGAGATAGATTTTAGTGTAATTTAATGTATGATTTCTTCGTTTCCAGACTTTTGGACTTTTTCTACAAATCTATTTCTCTTTAAGACTAAAGTGAAAAAAGAAAAGTTTAAAATGCAATCGAATAGAAGTCGAGATATGTTTCATATTTTTAAGATTTCAAGGTTTGCACAAAAATTCAGTTATATTCGAGACTATGGCTGAAAAAATTGGAAAATGCTTTTGCTTTAAGATTTAATGCCTGACTCTTGTGATGATATCGAGAGCCGAAGACATGCTTTGCGGTCGAGTCATGTCTTCGGCGCTAATATTAGGAAAGCGTTTGCCAAATGTGTGCCGACACTAATGCACTGGTTTTGGACCAAAACTAAGAAAAATATGATTTAAAACTTGTTTTCTTATAGTTTGGTTGGACTCAAAGAATTAATTTGATCCACAATTTACACACTATTAAAGCTATGATTCAAAAACCGATCAAAAATAGAGGCAAAGAAATTGTAATTCAGTTCACTATTGGAAAGGCTATCGCCATATCTGAGCCCATACTTAATGCCTGAGCTCGCGATTACATGTCTTGAGAAATGTCTGCTAAAAAATGAACTGTAAATAAACGCGAGTTTCAAAATGAAAAATCTAATACTTCTTTCTCGGTATTAAAAAAAACACTTCTTATTCCGTAATCCATCAAAAATTTTTAATAAATTTCTGGTCAAATAAAATCTTAAAACGAAATCTATTTGTATTTGCGATCAAAATTTAATTAAGAATTTCTGTTTTCGATATATAGCCTAAGAGGAGAACAAACAGATCAGACATATAACCAAACATTTGATGATTCCCTTGCAATACAAGCCAACCATTATTACCGATTACAACTAAAATTGATTCAAAAAGGTTATATCGGGTTATTCTCATTAGTAAAAAACACTAAATACAGACCAAACGTCTAATTTATTTATGAAATTATATTTTCAGAGACGCTCAACATATGAGAGGAATACGAGAAATAAGTTAATGCAATAAAAACTTGAATAATAGATAAAAGCGGCCGAAAAACTAATTTAGTGGAGAGTAAAGTTAGAAAGAGCTCATAAATGTTGGATTCTATATATTTCACATATATTGCTATAATCATCATAAATGTCCGATCGCTCCGATCGCGGCCAATGTATACCCACTGATGGCCAATGTGTGCATACATTGTCCAAACAAATGCCAAAAGTCCAAAGATATATGGCTTTCAATCAATAGACGAATAAAATGCAATAAAATAATGGTTTAAACAAATAGAGTGAAACTCAACGGCAAAACTGCAAAACTCGTCAAATATTTTGTTTACTCCACTCTATTGTGACACCAGTTTTGACACCAGTTTTGACACCAGTTTTGCACTCTTTTTAATACTCGGTTTCGGAGTCAATGACTACTAAAATAAAAATTGCTTTTATTTTCACTCACTTTTATCACAAATGCATTAGTTTTATATCATTTTGTTTTACGAATCGATTGCCAAACAATGCATTGAAACACAGTTTTAGGCGAAAAATAGATTAAAATAGAATTGAAATCGAGTTTAGTTTGATTTGAGTCTAACTATATGTTGGTTTCGATGTTCAACGATGTTGTTCTGGTGTTAGGGATCAGTTGCCATCAGAAGGCATCCCATCTCAACTCAATTGAGACTTTTTTGATGAATCGCATACTTTTCTTCACTTTCTTTCTTAGATTTGCCAAAAGAGCGACAAAAAGTCATTCGTATTGTAATGTTTGGCAAAAACTGCGATCGAAATACTTTTAGGCGTTTTTTGTTGAAATGTCGTCAGTTTTGACTCAAAGCCTAAATCATTGTCATTATTATGTGAAGCGTGAGAAATATTTTCGTGAGTCCTACCAGTGCTCGACTGCCGTCCCTAACCCTCGACATGTCCTCAGACAACAAATCCAATTCATCGCATATCAAATGACTTTAATATCCATTTGTCGCTCACTTTTAATCAAAAATCAAATGAAATTTAATAATCTATTTGTTTGAAGCCATTTATGATTGACATTCAATTTCATTAAAATAATGATCGATTGAATTGGTTTCAAATTTTCGACCAATTAGTTGATCGAAACGATCGAAATGATCGCAAACAAAATGCCATCGCCTTTGAGTGCTTATACTTTTGGGTAATATTTGGTTTGTATGGCGAATACAAGAGAGAGAACCCGAACCCAGTATTCGAGCCCACTATACAAGAGCTGCAACTAAGGGCTCAAATGGAGAACTTTTCAATATATTGTTAGAGAGACTGACAAAAGTGGGGAAAGTCTGCAAAGTCTGCAACAAAACACCGAAAATACCAAATATTTCGCACAAAAGAAGTCTTTAAATATAATTTAAAAGCATTTCTGAAATATTAAAAAATACCAAAAATGCGAACAAACGATGAAATGGAAGCTTAGGTTTGCTTACAGTTAAGGTCGACGCTGACCGTGGAATACGTGGGCAATGATATGTTGTTATTAGAGGCCTGACATGTGAACACTGCCATCAGATCGTGTCTCTGCAGCGATGGTATCTCCAGTTCGTTGCGAATCGCAGTTCCGGACGCCGTCGGCTCATATGTGTCATCGAGGAGGACAGACTCCCGCCACCATGTCACACTCGGGGAAGGCTTTCCGCCCTCGGCCTCGCACACCAACACCAGTCGGTCCCCTTCGTTGAACGGACCGATCAATGATGGCTGGGGTTCGCCGTTCAGATCCATTATCACCGGTTTCTCGGGAGGGACTGAAGAATAAAGCATTGCATGAGCTCTAAGTTATGTGACTTAAGTCAGTTTAAAATAATGTCTTCACTATTAACTGATTAAATGTCTTTTGAGAATCGAAGCGAAACAAATGTGTTGAGTGAGACAGTCGGTCGATGTGAGACCGATGTCAGACCCAGTTCTGTCAATACTGAACGCATATTTCACTCTTATTTATATACTCACTGATAATTTCGAGAAAAATAATTGAGTTTCTGGTCCGCGCTTTCCTGAAGTCGACTCGACATCGATATTCTCCGGCGTCTTCTGATGACAACGACTCGAGCATCAGATGAGCCGGTCTTTGAATCATATTCATGTATGACCGCGATATCAGATTGTCTTCGGACGCGTGACGCGCCTGATCTAAACTGCCTTTCCTCGCGTCCAGACTGTGATAACACAATAATTAACAATTTTCGGGTTAATTACATTTTTTAATTAGCGTTTATGTAAATAATTAAATCTATAAATGATATGAATTCCCGGTTATGCCATCAGCACAGAAGAGGATTGTTATCCCATTCATCCGATTCTCTTATTTTTCAATCTAATTATGAATAAAAGTAACAATAATTATATGTCAGACCTGTATATAGGAGTTGTGGACTCGTCTTTGTACCAAAGAATGAGTGACACCGCGTCGTCGTGTGTCGGGGGAGTGATATTACACGGTAGGGCCACTTTGCCACCGCTCACACCGAGTGCATTGCTCACATAATCTAGAAGATAACAAGAAGAAGAAGAGGTGAGACATAACTTCCAACTTCGGAGCCATTTATTTGTGTCTCGACATTAGTGGCGAAAAATTGCTTTCTTTTAGTGCTTTTAATTATTTTTGTTAATTCGTTTGAATTATAAGATATGCACGAAATGAGTGGTCACACCCCGAGCACAGGCGGGCGGTCGGGGCGTTCGGTCACTTGCGGCTAATTTATTAGATTGTGGGTAAAAACAAAAGCGATATAATATGCAATCCGAGAGTCAATTAATGGGATGAATAAGGAATAAGGAATAGTATATTAGGAATAGTATGCGATCCTAATCGAGATTCATTGCTCGCATCACTACTACTTTCCATCACTACTTTCCTTCACTGCTTCCCCGCTCTTCAGTGTTTTAAAACTGAAGCCAAACTCATTTTATTTATGTTTAGTTCTGTAAGAGTGAAGTAAATTAGGAAAAATAAGTGAACCGGAGTTAACACAAAAAGATTGTAACACAAGAGGAAAGAGATGTGAAGAATATGTCAAATAAGTTACGAATAAATTAAGTTATTTTGGGCTTCACTTCAGAAATGCTTAATCGACTAATTTTTAATCATTTTCTTCAATTTTCTCTCTTTCTTATGATATAAAGAGAAAATTGAAGATTAGTTACGATCTGAGAACAAATTAGTTGAAAAATTGATTAAATTCTTTGGTAATTATATTAAGATAATAACAAATATCTTGTTATTCGCCATAAATTATATTCATTGCGATAAATGAGTGACTTTTGGTGAAAGTCTTATCGTTGGCAACAATGGAAACCCCATAAGCCATACCTAATATAACTTTTGTCGGATTATTTGAATTCAATTTTTTATTGTTTTTTAAGATAAGACTAAATATATGACTGCAATAAAAGAGCAATAAAAACAATTTTATATAAGATTTTTACGTATAATAACCGGTCATTGATTTCCACGATTGGAGAGATTGGAAAATATGGTTTGAAATCAATGTTAGTTTCGTTTGACTTCAATTACAGCAATGAAACCATCGATTGATAAGAAAATTACATACATTTTGTTTAATCGATTGGATTCGGAATCAAATCCATTAATTGAAATCTCAAAACCAATCACTGAAAGTCAGCGATCGTTGAGTTCCAGTGATATCACAACTCATTTGCGTTCAAAGAATTGATTTATCGATGAATTTCTCGATTTTATGTTTTATATGAAGTGAAGTGAAACTTGAATTCAGTTCGCAGTCATTTGTATCGAAACGAACCCATAATTTACGCAAATTTCAGTCTCAGAAAAGAAAAATAAAAATTTTTATATTTCACTCAAACTTATCGTTTCATATAATTTAGTTTCGACGAGAAATGAGTTTTCGGAAACAAATTTTCAGATTTATTCCCAGAAAGATATTCTGGCTTTCGATTCAAACGACGCCAAATCGAAGAATATTCTGTGTTTTCTCGAAACAAACAATGAAATTGTTTTTTCTAAGAAATACAAATAAAAGCAAATATTCAAATGAATGACTTCTGTGTTGTGTATTAGATCTGCAAATGTCTTATTCCTAAAAAATCTAAACAATAGTCGAGTTTGAAAGGCATTCAAATGTTTTGTTTGTACAGTATTTCAAAATTATGCCGCGATTCAAATCATTCAAATGCCGGATGAGTTCATCTCTCAGTCCCTGAGCTAACGATCCAAACAATGCCAACAATTCATCGATTCTTAAACTTTGATGTAATTCTTAAATTCTAAATACTTAATGCTTTTAAAACCTAATCTGAAAAATAATTGATAAATAGTGGAAAATAGTGGGAAATTGTGGCAATAGTGGGAAATTGCGTGAACGCCTTGATTTATGGCCCGAACCGATCGTTTTCAGTCTCAGTCTTTGGAATTCAAAAACTCTTGATTTTCTTATTTAGTCCAACGAAAGGAATGATTTTTATTATTTGATTCTATGTTAAAAATAAGAGAATACTCTTGAAAGTGAAATATCGGGCATTAGTTTTGATGAATAGGTAAAACATAAATACAGTGTTTATACTGTCGTTCGCAGACACTGAAGAAATATCTCTAATCTATTGGTTAATAATAAAAGACATTTTTGTTGAAAATTTATTATTTTCCAGAGAATACAGTCTTAAGATTATTAGTAATGCTGTTGAGAACTAAGAAGACTATAATATGAGGACAAATATGAAACAAGTGTTTTAACAGCGATAAGAGATATTGAATGGCATCCAATCAAACAAATACCCGAACGGCCGGTCTATCGAGAGGTCAGACCAGTGCTGCCAATACTGGCATTAATTCTTGTTTTTATATCGAAATTCTTTATTATATTTCACTTACATTATAGTGTCGTAAATGTCATAACTCAACAAAAGATTATAAATGAAGAAGAAATTGGTTATTACACCAAATCTATAGCCATTCCTCACCATTGGTTGCCATTCCTTATACAAACAGTTTGCAAGTCGTGGTTGCGATCAAACGCTTCGATTCACGTTTGCAATCATCGGATTTAAATTATTCTCGTTTTAACGACTCTAAGAACAAAATCCCGAAAAATGACCTCTACTTTAGAGTTTATTATCGCGTTATAAAAGCATAAAACGATTGAAAATGTATTTAATTAAAAATCAGTTTCAAGAGTTGATTACTTGGCTCTAAAGCCCTGTTAATTGTTTCAAACAATTTGAGAAAATTTACGGCAATTAAGAGTTATGTTGTTGTTTAGTGAAAAGACGATAAGAGCCGGCAATTGTTGTGATATTATAGTATGTCTTTGGTTGGGAAGTGAGTCGACAGACCTCTTAGTCGAGTGACATCTTCCTCATGGCATTCCTCCATCGGTTCAAAGCACTCGTAAAGGATTATTCCGTAATTAAAGTCAGACATTAGATCTCAGAGACAATAATGCGGTAAATAAGGGAACAGAGGGAAGAGTGCAATGAGTGCTAACATATTATCTCTTAACCGGTTGTCTGATTGTCTCGATTTTGGATAAATTCTATTTTGATTCTGTCAACAAAACCCAAGAAATGGATGGAAGAAAAAGAAATTTATGATTTGAACAGAAGTGCGAACAAAATGTGCGATACATTTCGGAGAGGGATGTGAGAGACGAGAGGATAAGATAGTGGAGACTAACTGAAGACACACTGAAGACTCACATCTGCTTTCGATAACAGAAATGTTATATCAGTGCGAAAACCTTTGCAATAAAAGGCGGCTTTTCTTATGTGTGTTTGTGTTAAGTATGAAGAATAACAAATCAGAAGTGCTGTTCAGTGCCGTTCCCTCTCCTGTGCTCGCAGTGGAACACAAGTTGGCTAATATTGTAGGCATGGCTATAAACAAATAGTTGGATTGTGAAAGATGGTCATGATGGTAAATGACTGAATGGTATGACTGTATGGGATGATGACTTATCATGACTTGTGATACTTGTGATGGGTTGGCATGAGTGAGGACGAGTCGAGTCACTGCTCACTCTTGTTAACCATTGACTCCACACAAGTGAACATTAATTTTCAGTTCACTCCGGGAATGCCTTTTCTTTGCCTACTCTTTGGTGGAGTAAATAAATGGCAAATGAAGTCAGAGTGTAGTCAAAGACCACAACTTTTCTCTTATGTCATAAACAAAGCAAAACTGCGTTTCTTTGACTTCGCATCACTTTTTTGAATAGCATTTGCGAGTGTTTTGTCTAAATATTTAGACACAGATCTAGTTTTGTCAGACTTGAGCTCCAAAACCATTGACTGAATGTTACATTTGTTCAGTACTTCAGTCCTTCTGTTCTCAAAGCGAATGTCAATCGATGGAAACGAGTGCTAACGAAGAATAACTGCTGTTTTAACACATGTACTGAACATCACATAACCATTGACTTCATTGCAGATGTGCTTTCAATTTCCGTTTTTGACTTTCCTTTTGTTAATTGAGATAAATGTCATTTATTTGTCTTTTTTGAGTAATTATTTTGATTTCCATTCAATACAAGCATTCGTTACCGAAAACAGAAACTGATTTCGTCGAAGGAAAACATAAAAACTCATTATTTGTGATAAAGACAGAGGAAAGGCTGAAAAAGCTTTTGAATAGCATAACAGAGATGATCAGGGGTTGGTCAGGGGGTCAGCACAGTCAAGGTATGTCGAGGTAGAGCATACTAATGAGTAGTACTTCTATGGCTACTCAGACAACGCTAATAAGGATTCTGTTCTGTTCTGTTCGGACAGCCGTTCGCTGATTAACACAACAAAACCTTATTTCACGTTTCAATCCATCGAAAGAAAGTAATAGATATTAAGAGCAATCAATTACTTTGACTGATCAGAGACTGACGGAAGAGCTTTCAACTGATCAGAAGTAAAATTTCAAAACAAATTGGTTTAGATCTGAGTCTCGGTTTCAGTAGAAAATAAGAGTTAAGCGATTGCCTGAGCGTCAGATTCGACGATCAAATGGCAAAAAAGTTATGCAAATAAAAGGATTGAGAACTCGATTCTGATCTCAGGGACTGCCGATCGTTGTGTTGGCAGAGACTGAGCTCAGAATCAGAGTCAGAGCAAAGTATTGGTCCGAAGAGTTGCAAACAGTTGTGAACAGTTCCGATGCAATTAACCCTAATGTTTGCGCTGTCAACTAATCTAATAGTTCAGTGCCTTATCTCTCGTATCGCACAACCATTTGATTATTTACGCACCGAATGAATAAAATAGTATTACAAAAGTGTTGAAAAGAGGAGAATCAAAGAATCGAAGAATGAAAAGACTGAGCGACTGATACTAACTCTTTGCGAAGAGAGATATACTTCGAGAGTCTATTTGGCAGTTAATTCCTGACTTCAGTCCTCAATTCAGTTCACTTCCAAAACTCGAATCCGAGTCTTACTCTTGAAAATTGCTGTTTTTGGGTGTTGTCTGTAAAACCTTTCAAATACTCTGAGAGACAAATGCTGTTCAACTCATCACTTGTTAAGACAATATAGAAATTTTGTGCCCAAACAAACCCAAAAAGCTTTTTCTTGTTTCGAGAATAAAATAAACATAACTTTTGATGAAATTTATAATTAGATATTTCCATCTCATGTGTAATGACAGCCAAGAGATGAGAAAATTGGAGTATAAGACAAAAGTGACTCAAATTGTTTGTAATGTTTGTAATAAGAAAACGGAAGAAAAAATTAAAAGAGTTTTGATATTATCTGAGAGTTTGTGTGCTTTGCGTGCGATTCATAAAAAATTATTTTTATTAAGGCTTAAAGAAATTGTAGACTTAAGTGAAGATCCATTTTTCATGTGAATTGTGACTAATTTACATATTTTTAATAACATTCATATTTGAGTACATCTCACGCATAACACATCCATAATGTCATTGAAGTCACACATCCTTTACATCCCTTTTCTCTTTACTTAATTCAAGCGAACAAAACATTTAATAATTCCTAACATTTTATATAATATTATTACAAAACTTATATTTCTATTATTAAAGCATCAAATTGTCTGAAACTAGAAATTAGATGAAGAGATGAGTCCAAAGAAATTTTAATTTCGTGACTTTCTCTGCCAAATAGAGGGCAAAGCCTTTGTGATACTATTTTTTGTCCTACAATGGGATTAATTGGGAGCTCTTGTGATCTCTAACTGCCATTTCCTCCGACCGAGTGTTAGAACAGTCAACTCGAGTGCAAACATATCGCTGTAATTATCTCTAAATAATGAACTTTTATTTTATTGAATATTCAATTTTGAAAATTACATACTTTTCTCTCTAAACTCACTTAACATAAAAACTTCATTTAAAATGGTTTACTCAACCATTTAGAGCAAAGAGATCTGTGGAGAGGGATGAGAGGGAAGGGGGAGAGAAGGAGAGAGAGAGAGAGCAGTAATATTGGTTATAATATCGAGAATTTAATGAATGTTTATATACACCAATCCCTCCCAACCTCTCATTTAATCTGAAAACAAATCTTTTCCGACATCACTGAAGAAGAGCTAAATTATGAAAAAGCGAGTCTTATCTGTGAAGTGCCGCTAAAGTCAGGACTAAATTACTTTAAGGTAACCGACACTCACTTTACAAATGAGTTTTTTAATAATCAGTTTAACTATTGATCAGATAATCGCACCTTTTTTTCAAAGGAAGCCTCAAATTTGTTAAAAGTTCATTAACTCGAATGCAAATTAGTTTATAATTCATACAAATCGTGATCTAATGTCCGATAATTGCCATCAGAATAAAGGATTGAATAATTGAATACTCGATTACCCGGTTTACTGAAAAAATCGATTTATATTAATCTTATTTGAGCTCAGTTTTAATGATTGTTGATATCTTTGAAACGAAGAGCTCGGATCAGTTGAGATCACATCAGAACCAATGGTCTAAAAGTAGGCTAATCCTCGAGTTTTGTTTAAAAATTGATATTTTGTATTATGAAATGACAAAACAGTTTATTTGCTTTTCGCAAATCCCATGATATGGTAGAGACAGACACAGCCCATGACTGAACCGAAAAATAAGAATCACAAAGAAATTCAAAACTCATCCAAAGGTGAAAATTATTTGTTTTTGAATGAAATATACAGACATTGGCTGACATTAATCCAATTGCACAACGAATCCATTGTTCGCATCATTGGTTTGTCACATATATTGATCTAATCGGTGGACATCTCTGCCAATAATCGTGATCTATTGCCAAGAATCTCATGCAAACGAGAAAAGCATTTACTGCTCATCCCATTCACCAAAAAATAGATTTATTACAGAATGAGATTTGTTTGCGCACAGAATAATAGCCGCGAAGAATGTATATGAATGTAGAGCCGGTTCGACGTCTGGCCGTTCACAGGTTCGCGAGGTTTCGGTTTTGTCAATAAGACATCTAATGCTTAAGACATGGACTCAACCATAGTCTCAAATCCATTCAAAGTTTGTTTTCGTATTCATCTCTTATATCGTCTCAAAAGTATTGAAGACATGAATGAAAATAAATTTGTGTTGAGTTATATGACGCGAAAAACCGACCGAAAAGGGAAATGTCATCGAAATGTCTTTGAATGTCATCCAAAGTATTAGTATTACAGGTCTTTGAGACTATCAGTTCGTTTGATTGCAAGTCATTTCGACTCATTTGATCGCTATTTATGTGTTTACTTCAAGTCTGGTCTGAATTCGTCAAATTCTTTCTATCATTTTTGCTTTAATTTAAAACTTTACGCAAAATTAATCGGAGAGTCGCGAAAAAATTTATTGTTTTTATAATCTTATCGTTTCATTCATTCATTCATCGCTTCGGTTATTAAATAATTTGTTCGTTATTCGAGTTATAGTCACGTATTGACAAATCGTTATTATCTGGCAATTCGTTGATCATTTCAAAAGCAAAACACATTCAACACTTGAGTGAACATTAAAATTGAAATTAACTGAATTTCAAATGTGTTTTATATAATTGAAATTGAAATTCGATTTTTAACAAATGGAAAGAATCGCTTCAAATGAATAAACATTTGAGTTAAGGAAACAATTCAAGGACTGATGTGTTTAGGCGTCAAATCAGTTAAACATTTTCAAGAATATGCCAAAAGTCAAACCTCTTTTGAGACTATTTTTATTAAAAATCTGATTCAACTTAAAATTGGGCATAAAATGAATTTTTGATCGCAACCAAGTTTATAATAAATATGGAAATTGAGACTAAATTGATAAAAAGATTGGATAAATTGGATCCAATAGATCATAGGATGGCATTGAAACTTCACCAGACATTCAATTATGCGATACATTAAAGAAAAGCTGTCATAAGAATGAAATACAAAATTGAAAATCACTTTCAGAGGAATTCAATGCTTTGAGTGATAATAAATAATATTAATGGAGTGACTGGTCTTCAGATCCGTTGAGTAATAATGGGTTTTGTCCACTGATTTGGCCAATGGTTTGCAATTTGAAGCGATTCTAATAATGAGCTCATTCTAAGCGTTAAGTAAAACATTTATACAACAGGTCTGAGAGGTATTTAAAAATCAAATCACTTTAAATGATGTAATTTAATGCAATCATTCAAAGAAAGGTGTGATTAGACGTCCGAAGGTTCACAATAACTGATCTTTTGTTTGGAAACACTTTTCATACTATTATTAAATTCAGTTTCAGAGCAAACAAAAGCCGAATACTCTTTGAGGTCACGTATAGATTACATCAAACAAACGACTCATTCGGCGAAACACTTGAAAAAACACTCGTTTCCAGCAATTTATTGGTTTTAGTTCGCGATCGTCTCAACGGCTCTTCGCTGCCCAAAGAATGGTTGGGCTCTTCGTTGGGCTCTTTGCTCGTCATTGTCTTAACTCAGATCTTCAAATATTTAATATAACGACTTTCGGCCGAAACTGAACGCCGAATATTATCTCATAAAGTGTGCCAAATAAATTGAAAAACGTTTGGATCAGTTATCTTGAGATCGACTGAAAGGGCGCTAATGTCGAGATAAAACTCAAATTAGTTTCTTCTCTCAAAACATTAACATTTTTCGGGTCATATTTGATTAGAGTTACATCGGATATGATATTCATTAGATTTTTAGAGCCGTCACACAATAAATAGTGAACTTCTCACTCGTGTTTACGGATTAATAATTTATAACATTTATGATTACTTTTAATTAAAGGCAAATACAGTAAAAACAAGAATAAGAGTTAAGTGAGTAAAACACGAGACAAGCAATGGATTAAAACGGTTTGCATTAACTTTAATGACAACTAAAAGGTATTTATAAAATAAATTTTTCAAAATATCAGTGAATAAACTAATAATGAAATGCGTTTTTAAGGATTCGCTTATTTATAATACCCGTTGTGACCATTAACTCATGTTTTTGTTTAGAGAATAAAATGCATTAAAATTAAGGACAAAAATATGTTTAATAACAGAATAGAATCGATAGTTTGAGTGAATGTAGAGAATGAACGGCAATAATGAGCCAAAAGTAATGTAATGTTTATGCACTTAAGGGAAGAATATTTTAACAAATATTGAGCACTAAATGAAAGATAAGTATAAAACTTATGAAAACCATTATATAAATTACAGATATATTAATATCATATTTATTCAGAACTTCTTCTCAATGAAAGACTTGGTTTTGGTTTATCAGAGGCTCTGACGAGAGCTAAAAGTTTTAAGTGTTTTACTCAAAAATATCTCAAATTTAAAGCGAAAACTAATTCATTGGGTTTTCCGCAGAATTCTAATCAAAGAATTTTAAGATTCGCTAATTAGTTAAGTCTTAAGTGAAAAATTGAATTTTGAATTTTGAACATAATTTTAAGGAATTTTCAATTTACGCTCTGATTATATGTATTTCGGCGAATGTTTTATGCCTTTCGGTGAAGGACTGGCATAAAAAAGATCATTACTGTTGAAGATCTAAAACCAGTTCATTAATCACAAACAAATCGAAAGAAGAGCTTATATTCACTCAGATATTGGACTCAATTTTCTGAGTGTTTTCTTCTCTGTTTTGGACGTTTGAACGAAGAAGTAATGGATTTTTGGGAAGAAATTTAAATAAAATATAAGACAATTTAAACCGAAATATACATTAAATGGTTTACAGCGATCGAAATTAAGTTCATTTTAGGTAAAACAGGCGTTCAATTAATTATTTGGTTTGTAAAAAATCTCAACAATAAATGGTTTAATGAACTCATAGTGAATGTGATTGTCGTTTTGTATAATAAGGATAAGAGAAAATTACTTTCGGCAGAGACTCAGGCAATAAAATGTGTATAATATCTGAGTTCTCAGACATTGTTAGACATTGTAAGACATTCAAAGACATTCTAAGACATTGTTCATTCGCTCATTTGTTCGTTTGTTTGATCATTTGATTCACTCATTTGCCCGTTTCGTGCCTATACTTAATCAGAGACAACGTTTGGTTGCGATAAATGAGCCAAATATTCAAAAGTGATATAAATATAGAAAAATGAGTTTAATTTTCGAACCGAAGGATACAAATATTTGTCAATTTTATGTTCATTTTTACTGTTATTTATAGTTTATATCTTTTTTGTATTTTCATTTGTTCTACACTTAAATCGTATAACGAAATGAAGAAAAATAAGAATTCAGTTTTTGAGACGATATTAGACAAAAGTATATTAAAATTTGGGCCCAAAAGAAATGCGAATTTCGTGATCGGAATATGCTTTGAGTGAAATTGATATAAACGTTAAGTTTTTCGTTGTTTGCCTTCAATACCGAAGTATTGTTTAGTCGTATTAAAAGTTTTACTCAAAAGAATTAAATTATTTTCCGATTCAAAGAATATTCTTCTCTTCAGTCATCCCATTATTAATAAACTCGCGAATCATTTTTGACGGCTATCTATAGGAAAAGGTTTTACTATTTTATTGCCGAAACGTGAAAAATCTATTTTTCAGATCTCTTATTAAAACAAAAATTAATTTAAAATGAATTCTCATTTATAATAAAAGAGTTTTATCATAATATGAACGCAAAACAAACACAATATTAATATTAATTTAATTAAAATATAATTCAATTTTAATGAGTTATCAAAAGTAATTGAAAATTATTTAATTAACGAATTAATTAAAAGTTTGAAACAAATTTTGGGATCGTTTTAAACGAATCGATACACAAATGATT
>JAQGAJ010000245.1:0-18001 GCA_034689365.1 Liebstadia similis | reverse complement strand
CACATTTTTAAAAATTCTTTTCACTTCAATGTTACGTTGATATAAATCAAAGTTTGGCAATACTTACAAATGTTAAATAATAGATTTGGTAATTTTGATCAACTCTTCAAACAAATGGGAACGGAATTCGTTACTTAGTAACAAAGTTAGGAATCAATGACCGGCACTGTTATACAAATTAACGATTCCATTCCATTGCAATTCTCATCTCTGAATTCATTTAAATAGCCGTCAGACTAATTAACTATTGATGCAAATTCTTAAAATTGAATTAATTACACATTTAAATAGCCCAACGAAGTGATTAACAAAATTAACATGGTCAAAAACAACAAATGAACTCAATAACAAATCCTCTTCTCTATTATTGCATTAATTAATAGGAATTTCTCAAACAAACAAAGATAACCAAGATTATTCGAGATAATTCGAGGTAATTTTAGAAATAGGTCGGTTCGAGTGAAGTTCTGATGTAAACCATGCGAACAAATGCCTAATTCTGAGACAATCGGTCGTCAATTCCACAAATCATTGCCGAAACATATGTTTTAAAAAACGATTATTCCGTTTATGAATTCAATCGGATTTCGTGTTCAGAATTATTTAATATAATTTCAATGGCATTGACTCTCATCTCATCAAAAAGTGGTTATTATTTAACACAATTCTGACTAAACTTCTGATTAAACTTTATATCCATTAATAAACATTAGTTAAGGAAATAGTGTTAAGACTTTAAGAGGTATTTAACGGCGAATTGTTTTCCCATTTAATTATAGGCTTTTAAATAGCGTTTTGATTTGAATTGAGTTGAAATATGAATCCAAACAAACATTTTAGTGAATAACTGAAAATAATATACTCGTAATCGAGATATCCCTCGATATAAGACATACATTCCATTGTGGTATTCAATTATTAATGAAGAACCGAATAATGAGCGCCGAAACCAGTCGTCTGACTTGAGCTCACATCCAATACCAGGCCATCCATTCCTCAGCCGTTCATCTCGTGATTAAACACTTTAACTGCTATTCCGAACGCAAATCCTCTGAATTAAGACCAGAGTTATAGAGTTATAGTACGGAAAAGCAATAAATCGGACGAAAAACTAATCGAAATAAAAACTAAAAATAATTTAAATAAATACCAAACCCATAGTAAGACAGAGGAAGCGGTGATTATGGCTTAATCTTCAGGCGAAGACATCGCTGACTCTTAATTGGTTTGATATTTAAAATTCAGATCCGCTTTGAATTGAATTACCGCTTAATTCAATTGTTTTGGCGAACAATTTGTTTATTCAAATAATCATAAAAAACTTTATTCTTTATTCACATTAAATATAAGAATAATATTACAAAAAACACGTTTTCAGTTAAATAATAAAAAGTTATTTAAAAGTTTTAGTTTTGTTCGTAAATATTAGTTCAGAATTCAGAGCAAATGATAAGTTATTAAAGCATTTAGTAATGAAATCACGAAATAATTGAAAAACTGAGAAATAAAACCAAAAATTCAATTAATAAAATCGAATAATAAATGAGAAAAAGTTTTTATTTTCGAGAAATTTTAGTAAAAAATTCTTAATTTATAAGATTATTAATTCCAAGTAAGAGATTATACGCTCGGCTATTACGGGGAGATCTGAGACCGTATTCAGACTTCGGTCAGAGATTTAGAATCGGTTTCTGAATAACAAACAAAAACCAAATTATAAATCATAAAACTTCTGATCTCTTTTCGCATTTAAAGTCTTACACAAAACCCTATAATAACCGAATGATATAATAGTTCTTACAATCAATTTATCTTATATTCACTCGATTTGGCCATAAATTAAATTGTTTGAGAACAAAGACAAACAAAACGATCGATTTCTCCGATTCGACTACAGATTTAACGATGAACTGAAAGCATCATAATCTGAGTCTAGAGTTGGCTCACAATCGCTAACTAAATAACAAAATCTTAATAAATCAAAAATCTTTTTTCTCTTTTGAGTTATGAACTGAAAGATTGAGAGATTAGATGAATAAGTATGAGAACAAAGAGAGGGAAGTATCGGATCAAGTCTTGAGAAGTGAGTGTCCACTACACCCAAGTGCTAGTGCTCTGAGGATTAGCGACGGCTTTACTATAATTGTTAATCACAGGAGAACTACTGTTAATAACTCTTTGCGTATAATATCTGTTATTAAAATTGTTAACCATTTGATGATTCAATTGATTGTTCATAACATTCGCACACTTTTTGTCGTCCGTTTCTTCAGAACTGTCTTCGAGTATCGGTTGACAAATGTTGTCCAACCGATAGCCGGGCGGATGTCTAAGTGAACGGCCGTTTATAATACGGGGTTTTATTAAGTTCTGTGTATTCGAGTTAATGGCACCGTTGATCTGAGGCGGAGGGGCTGGCGATGGAGCCGGTGATGCCCTCACCGACTGCTTATATGGAGTGGGCGTCGGCTTCGGTGCCGGCGATGGCGTTACTCGAGATGTGTTGGACTTATTGCCGGAACCGACAAAACTGGTAATACATTTGATAACAGGTGTGAGCGGCCTCTTGGCGTTGGCCCGAAGTATTTCCGCGGCTGACATTCTATCATTGCTGAACGAGTTAGACCTGGTCTGCGAAAGAAGACGCTTGAAGTCATTCATCGTAATGGGTTTGGTCGGACCCATTCGGTCGGACGCAAGACTGCGACGACTGCCCGGTGTCGACACATTAGGACTCGGAGTTTGGTTTCCACTCCAACTCCGACGGTCTGTTATCTGCTGTGGTGTACGACTAGGAGTGTTGGGACCACTGCCCGAATGTATCACTGGTTGAGCCGAAGGGGTCGGCGGAGAGTTTGTTGAACTGTTGTTCGACGGCGAACGACTCAATGGCGGACTGTTCGGGATTATGATCTCTGGTTCGGTCTTAATGTTATGTTTCTTCTTTGAATTGTGAATTATTATCAACAGATCTTCAGTTGTAAGCCTTCCTCTGCGCTGAAGAGTAGATGGAGTTTCAGATCTTTTAACACTTGATTCCGTCGGAGATGATTGAGTTTGGGATGAGTTTTGAACTGTCTTTTGAGCGAATTGTCGGTTCGGTTGAGAACTGATGGTCGAGTCTTTGAGATCAGATTCCATTACGGTTTTGGTCTCTTTGATTGAATTCTTCACTGGATTTTCTTCTGATGATTGAGACATATCCACAGATCGGATACAATCGGATCGATTAGCAAAACTGACGCCAGTGTTGGGAACAGAGCTGTTCGCAGGTGTTGTCGGTCTTCGACTCTGATGTTGTTTAATAACAGGTGCGAGACTGACGGGTGTGGCTCTCGTGGGCACAGAACAGGCACTGGAAGTGCCGTTTCCTCGAGGATTACCATTTACTGACATTAAGGTCGAGCTCTCTTTGTTTTGACCATTGCTTTTACGATCAGACAAACCATTAGACAATTGTTCCGTATTTGGATCCGTCGTCACAACACAGGTCTGACCGCCGGAGCTCTCAGTCGTGGCATTGGTTTGCATTGAGACCGAAGCGTCTGAAAAGACAAATGATTTTGTTATCGGAGAAAATACTAAAACAAATATCAATAAATATAAAAATCAGATAATCATGTCTTGAGATACTCATTGTCGGCAACACTGAAGATGTCATTCAACCTGTTTTTGTTATCTCTTTTCTCGGATTACTCGTTGAATAAGTCATAAAAACAACTGAAGAAAAACTTATTCAACAAATTAGCGATGAATTGACTAAAAAAGTGGTCAAATGTTTGCTATAAAAAGAAAATCTCTTTTTTATGACTCTATTCTTCGAAAGTTATATAAAGAAAGCTATGAATAAAGTATCGAATATTAACTAAAATAACAAATTATTATAAGATTAATAAAAATCAATTATTTTCCGGACAATAATCACAAACCAAAGAAAACAATAAATGAGATATATTTAGGACTTTTATACTCTTTTTATACGTTTATTTCGTTTAAATTAATTATGAATTTTAGTAAATAATTTCGGATTACTCTTATCGATGGCACCGAAGAATAGGGTCACAAAAATAGCAATCGTTTTGCTATTCGTTTAACAACAAAACAACTATTCATTGGACTTCTTCTGGATATCAATGAATTGAGAGAACGAAACGTCTCTCGAATTGGATATGAGTTTAACGAATATAATAGAAGAACAGAACTGAAGAGAACTAAAGAGAAATCCAACTGAAGTAAAAATACTTTAAACGGATCTCATTTTGAATCAATCGTCGAATAAACTCTTGGACTCGATTTTGCATACAATGGAGACTTCAAAATGCGAGAGAGAGAGAGAGAGAGAGAGAGAGCTACGAAACGCCCCACGAAATAAACATTTATTAAAATATAGTTGGGTTTAGTTTTGGTCCGAATCTCTACATATCTTATCGTCTATTGATCTAAAATCTCAAAAACTTATTAATATCTGTTTTTTGTGAGAGATTGACAGCAAAATAGCATGGATTGTAAATTTGGAGAGAGAAGGTAAAGTTGAGCTAAAGTTGAAGCAAATTTGAGACTAAATTTAGTACATAATTGTAATCAAGAGTATTGTTATTCACTTCATAACAATAACTCAAAGATACAAATGTTAGACAATATTTCCCTCGAAGTAAAAATAGTTTTAAACCCATAACAAAAGTCTTACCAAAAGTTTTACCTCAAAAACATCAGATTTTAATTAATGGCTAATAATTGCATAAAAAGTAATTAATAGGTTCTCACAAATAATGAGATTAATATTAAAATCAGTGTTTGGTCACAATGTGTGCCAACTTTGTTATCCGTGTAACACATGAGCCAATCCAGGGATGGACACGAACTGTACATACCTTCTGATAATTAATTGAATTATTTGGACATTTCTCGAGTTATCACTCTTTGAATCTATTGTTAATAACTAAACCATTAAAGCCTAGAGTTTAGAACTGATAAGACTATTAGTGAGTCTGAAGACACTGAAGACGAGTGCAAACAGAGAAGACTCAGAAGAGCTAATGAAAGGCCAGACTATTAACTAATTCCTTCAGGTATTAGACATCTCTGACTATAACTAATGACTCGTAAATAATCGGATATAAACTCTTTAAATAAATTCTGATTTTCGCTCATTTGAGTCAAACTTCAGTCAAAATCCGAGTAAATAAATCGATAGAAAGAGGTAATCAATAATAATTGTTACCTGATTTGAGTTCCGCCGACAAAGGACTAGAGACCCGAGACTTCAAAGACTTGGGCAGAGTTGCACTTCGCTGTTCCTCTTCAGTCTTGGCTGAAGTCTTTTCTAATTGAGACAAATAATTCTTCGGATGTCCGTCTCGTCGGCGGCCCAACGAATTGGATGCATAGATGACAGAGCCTTCAGCGTCCAGAGTCACCCGAGCGCCCGACCGACTCGACCTACTATGGCCAACATTGGTAGGAGTTAGGGATCGTCTGGTGATGGTCGGCGCCGTTTCTACTGCCGGCTCTTCAGGCGGTTTGGAAGGTATCCGATCGAGTGCTTTGGGCACAGGAATCGATACTTGTTTGACAGCTGGGTGTAAACCATTTTGAGGCACTTTTCTGGTATTTGTTCCACAGATTGTCTGTCTTGGGTTAGGCACTGGTTTGGAAGCAGTCGATTCACTTCTATCGGCGACATCGGGACTCAATTGCGATGTCTTCTCACTTATGGCAGTCGTTATGGCAGTAATTTCAGAACAAACTTTTGTTTCATTATCTGAACCCTCATTAGAATCGGTGGCAAACGAAGAGATGGCATTCGCGCGGACTATGTTTGGCGTCTGATATGTAGTACTATTACTCTGTGCGGTGGCGTTGAACTTATCGATGAACCGCCGGACCCGATGACCAGCCTCTCCCTGATTATACATATTGAACCGAAACGGACTTTGAGGTCGTCTTATGGTTGCGATGTTGGGTGGCGTGGACTGGACTGTGAGGGGAGAACTTCTCTCTTCTTTGATACGATCACCGAAACCAAATATATCTTTGAGTTTGAACCCAATATAAGAAGCGGATCGGGTTTTCAACATTCTTCTGGTGGGTGTCATCCGATTGGAACTGCTATCGGAACTATTACTTTTGCAATCGTCACTGTTTTCTGTGGAAGTGATGGCACACATCGATGGATAACGACTGGAGTCAATACAAGTCTTGGCTCTGAGGGTCTGTCGAGAAGAAGCAAAATCGCTGTGATCTGACTCTGAAGTCATGGTCGCCGGGGATGGCGAATGAGATCTTGAGCTCGTGCTCGCGTTTGAGGCTGTGGTCATACCATCACTATCGTTGGTCTTATTAGAGATAATTGAATGTCTGATATTACGAAGCATACTCGACACCCGAGGCGGGGGCGGCGGCGGAGGCATTTTGGGTCGGCTTCGGCTGCTTAGAGTACTATTATTGGTCAATGTCGAGGACTCGGTTTCAGTTCGGCTCAAAATGCTGTTAATACTGATGTCACCGACGGTACAGTTTGAAGCAATTGAATCGCGTTTTCCTTTCATACGGAAACTACTGTTTGGTGTTATCATGAGTTTGACCGGTAGTCGGAACAGACCGGAGTCGGTGTGCATCGATGTATAGTATCCGTCGTTGTCTACCGAGTATACAGATTCGACCTCATCGTCGGCCAATCCATGTTTGGTTGCTGAAAAACTGGATCTTCGGCTACTACCAGAACAGGAGGTCGTTGTTTGCGGTCGAGTTGTTTGTCCGCATTCAGACTCTGTCGGCGTCGGAGTGATTGTGTCGGACGAGTCGTAATACTGAAGCCAAGACTCGGAATCTCTGTTCGCGTACTGGACTTTAGCGGCGATCTGAGTGTTGTTCGGTCTGATAACCACTTTGTTTATATTTGCCTTATCTCCAGACACCAGTCCTTTGTTTGCATTGTCTGAGCAATTATTAACACTTAACACCTCCGGAGCCGTCGATGTTCTGCCCTCGGACTCAGTTTGTGTTTGAGTTGTGTTGGAATCAGAAATCACTGAATCTTTTCCTAAGGAACTGTTGGACAGAGTGTGTGGTAAATCTGTTCTCAAACTATTTCTGTTATTCAAGGGTAGGTTATCCGAGTCCACCGATTCTGAGGCGTGTGTGGAACTGCTGGCACTCCAGTTACCACTTGAAGATCTGCCATCACTGCCCACACCTTTCATCGCGATATTGTCTCTCATCTTAACTGAAGTCAAGTTCGAGATCTGAGTGCTCTTACAATTATCTGATATACCATTAGTTTCGCAATTGCTTTCACGAGTCTTATCACTCAATTCAGGCATATCTGAGTCGACTGAGCCATCGATGCCATTCCTCCTCTGATGTGATATCTCGGAGTCGATTAAGTTATCTAATGATCGACTCTCGTAATGATGTACTTCTGCTTTGAGTCGGATTTGATTTTCACTTTTATTGTTCTCATTGTTCTGATTGTTGTTATTGTAGTCACCGATCAGTGATTTGGTTTTGCATTTCTTCACATCGACAATACGTCCGGAGTTATAGATTTCGTTTTCGTTCTCCGTCTGACAGGAAGTGTGCACAAAATCAATGGAACCGGCGCTCCGACGACGGATCCGGTTTCGGCCACCATTAGCCGATCCCTCAGTGCTTTGGCCAATAGTGTTCCGCCTCTTGAGCCGAGACCCATGTCTTGACTTACTTGCCGTCGATTTCTTTCGCTTTATAAGAAAGTCAGTCTGAAATTGAAAGAAGAGTCAAATGAAGTTTAAAACTCGTATTTTTAGATGAAATTAATTCAAGTCCTGAAGCAATGACTGAAAGATAATTCAAATGTTTATTCCAAACGAAAACTTAGAGAATATATTTTGAATAAAATCTATAAATTTTAATGATTTGAAAGAATCGTTTGAAACATCAAAATGTTATTCAAATTCTATTCTCAGCTAAAGAGAGACCAAACGAAACCAAAAGTTATATAAACTTTTATTAGCCATAAAGAGAAGTAACAAATTCTGATCTTCAGATTAGCGTCAAAGAGAGACAATAAGACTCACGTGGATCAGACTTCTCCTCAGATTAGACATCCTGTTGAAGGCACTGCCGGTGACATCGATTGGGATATACTTTGAGGGGAACTCTCGAGAGATGACTTGCATTCGTTCCTCTGGTGATATGAGTCCATACAATGGGTTGTGATGTAAGTCTGAATCGCTAGCATTTTGGATCAGATAGTTGTCGCTCTTGAGGTTGAGGTTGTCTTCACTTCGGAGACTGAATGGCGAGCAGTAGAGCACTGACTGACTGTCCTCTTCTTCGCGTTTCCGTTCGAGTGCTTTGTTTATAATGATGTGATGGCTTCTGCAAAGTGGTGTCTTAGCCCTCTCTATGAGCACATCTCGTGGTATCTCATGAGCCAAAACCAGACTCGCAGGCTATAAGGGAAGCACAGGTAGTGAGCAGTTTGTGGTATTGGTAGTGAATACCAGTCGAGCCAATGATGGATCGACTCAACAAAAATATCATAATATTATAAGACTTGTTAATAATCATAGCATAAGAACATTGAGAATCAAATATATATCATTTGCAAAGTTCTTCACTCGACTGAAGAATAGTTTTTTAATGCAATTTATTATTACAGAAGAGAAGAAATATTTTCCTCTCTTTGTTCACAGAAAAAAAAATATTTTCAACATTTGGTATTCGAAGAAAACACCCGAGACTTGAAAGACCAAGATTTTGAAAGTTATAAACTCTTCGATGAATGAAATGAAATTTCAATTTCATTGAAGATTGATATCAAACATAAATATTAGTTATAATGATATAAATGAAGACAACATTAAAGTGTTATTTGATTAAAGTCGGGCCGGAATGCGATCAATGATGAGAAAGGAGTAAAGGAGTAATCAAAAGCTATTCTTCTGTACAAAGGCGTGAAATTTAATAATAAAAAGGAGGTATAAATAAGTGGCTAATGATATGATTGAGGGAATGGCGTGAGAATAGCGCTCCGGAAAGGATAGAAAAGGAAAGACTTGGTTGAGAGACAAAGTCGAAAGGGCACAGACATAGACACCAATACCAACCTTTCAGATCCAATGAATATCATCGACAATATGTAAGAGCAATAAACTCGCGGTTGGTTTGCAAAAACATATTTTTAAATAAGTCTTCGCCGAAGAATTTCTTTCACACAAATTATATTCACATGAATTTCATATGAGATATGAAAGAAAAACAAACTTCTAATCAAATCAAAAGACTTTCCATCAAAACATGCTTTAAGTTCTCATCGAAGAGAGTCTTAACCAAAACATAAGAACCAAGAATTCGGTGTTAAGTCGAAAACCAAATAAAAACTAAATCAAATCAAACACACAATTGTTGTGAACAGTAGTTTCGCTCGGAGTCAGAGCTCCGGTAAGTGCGATGATTATGATAGATATTGAGTGAGGGCTATGACTGAGTGAGGATAGCCTTTGAGAGGCGAAAGCAATTGTGACTTCTGTCCAGATATACAAACACAAGAGAATACCAAATCAAAACAATATAATTGGTGAATGTGTTGCTTGTATTAGATGTGGACGAACTGGATCTTCACTAGTTTATTACCAATAGTAAACTAGCTCTGGTCCTACTTTAGGGGGTTTGTTAGCACATTACATAAGCACAGGCACTACATAGAGCACAGCATAACACTCAGGTGCGGCCAAACACAGCTTCGATGGCAAACCAGTTCTCAGAAAAAGATTTTTGGAGGGAGAGAAGAGAGGGAAAGACCATTATTCTCGGCGTTTTCACTGACAGCACATACCAGAGAGTGTGGGATAGCCTCAGGTCATACCTAACATACCTCCGGCCCAACCATTGACGGCCGAACATAACTCAAAAACATTGATCAACTCTGGGCTCAGGACTGGAGTCAGAGCTCCCATATTAGGAGAACCGAACCCAAGGAATAAAAATAAGTATTCAGGAAAAACAAAATTGAAATCGAATTTTGTTTTGAAAAATAATTAATATAAATGTCGAACTGATTGGAAACCGATGAGAAGATTCTAAACTTAGATTCGATCAAATCAATTAACTTTTTAACTTTTCTCAAATTCTTGATCGAAACTATTCTTCGATTCCAATAATTAATAGTTTCAAAAGGAGTAAAAATATAATTGAAATATAGGACATAAGAACATACCCGTCGGGTCTCGATGTCGAAGTTGACCCGTTTGGTAGAGTTGGCCAAAACGGGCTGACATATGAATAGTGATGACCCGCAGCGGCCGTCATCGCGATAGGTGTCGATCGACCGGATTATGTGGAGAGGCGTCAATCCGGCCGACAGATACGAGTCTCGAACACATTGCGGACGACTTTCCAAACCAAACAGATTTGTCGACAATTGTTGACCCGATTTGTAGTGTTTCTCGATTTGTATGAATGCATTCAGATTTCCTACAGCTGTAGAAGAAGACAAACAAATGGTAAATAAGTCTTAAGTCTTATCAAACAAATAGAAGAACAATCGAAAAGTTAGCCTAAGGTTGGCTTTGAGTTGACTTTGGGTCAGCTAAACATCTATTTGAAAGATCAAGTTTCTCAATGGCCAGAGTGTGGGTACGGGTCGGGTCGGTTCGGTCGGGTCAAGGAAATGCTAAAAATACAATAACAAATCTGCAATTTTTGTTTGAGAGTTCAATAATATGTTTAATAAAATGCATATCTATATAATCAAAACATCCAGCAATTAATTTGACGTAAATTTCAAAGATTCAATTACTTTAATAATAATTTTTATCAGTCAACTAAATCTTTGCTTCCATTCAATTATAATGATTTAATTTGTTGAGAACAACGATAAATCCGTGCAATTATAATTGAACCTTTTACCTCGTTCATTCTTAATTGAAGGCTCTTAATCAGCAATTCCTATATTTAATTGCCTGATTTTCCTTGGATACCAAGGAGTTCTTCTCTCCTCCTTTAGCTCAGGAGGAGAGCACAGGCAATGCCAGCTCTGACTCAAGCCCTGTCCCATAGATGTCATATCTATTGGCTGTAAATCAGAGGAGAAGTGATTCAAACATTTTACGAATCGTCAGAAATGTCCTATTTTTCAGACAAAAAACTGCATTTCTTTTAAACAATTTAACTAAACATTAGTTTTGAAGAACTTTTAGCTGAAGACTGAATGAAGGAAAACAGGAAAACGAAATATTTGTTGGGAATCGCCATCGAATTGCTATGTCTTTGCCCACGATTTATGTCTTTAGGAGACAAACGTTAGGGAAAGCCTAACATAAAATTGTTGGTTCGCTCTACTGAACAGATATATTGAGTTGATATGGTTTGAAATGCTTGATCAACAAACAGTAACTTTGGGATTAGCTTAGTTTACCTTTTCAAAAGTTTTATTTGAAATGTTCTAATCGATTTAGCAAAGAGAATTGCCTCGAAAAGCCACAATAGCCTAGTTACAACCTTCATTATCATTATCATCTTGTTTACTCCTAGTTAGTCAATCCTCAGGTGTTGTGGTTTTTATTAACAACAAAGCGTTTCCTTAATTTAAATTCAATTTTTAAAGCGAAACCCAAAAACTTTGTGTCCGGTCATGAATTCGATGATAAATATTAAAATGAAATTCAAATGAATTTTAATCGAAACCATTTCTCACAAATAACTAATGGATTTTTAATTCGAACCCAAAAAGTATTTCTTAGCGCTCGAAATCACAAATCAATACTCGAGTACACTATTATCCAGCGATTTATTGTTAAATAATAACTACTTTTAATGAATGGCTATTCAGACACAATCAGAAAGCCATTAGTGATAGAGACAAACCATGAAATGCAACACAAATTGAAAGATAGAAACTATTCATAAAAAGTTCTATAAATCACAAACAATTCTCTGAAAAAAATAGATTCGTTATTAGAAAAAGAAATGAAAAGTTAAGCAAAAAAATAGTTTTCAGAAATGTTGTGAAACAATTTGGTGTAAGGCATGGCATTCAAAGGCAAAGCAACACATTTCACACCAAAAGCTATGAAATATATTATTGACGAACACCTGAAGGCATCGCAAGCTTTCATAACAACACAGAATTCGATGCAATGTCTGAATCGCGAGAATTGAAAGTCTGAACCAAAGACCGAAAACCGGTTTCTAATATCGAAAACCGAAGGATAACTAAGAAAATGGCACTCAAGTGAAAGAATGACAAAAACTCAAAGACTTTCGTTGAGTAACTATTTTATCATTACTTTTAGGTCTAATACTATGTAAGACTAGAATCTGTTTGACCCCTAAGTCCTTATCCACACCTCTATTGAGAAGGTATTCAATGCTAAGCATTAAAAATAATTTCTTTGGAAAACTCTTTCTTCTGGTAAGGGATGGCTGAACACAAAGGAAACGAAAAGTAATAGCAAATTATTACTGAATTCATTCAAAGGATATATTTTAGTTTCAGTGATGTGCATAACATGTGATCAGTGATCAGACAAAAGACCACACATGAAAACAATGCCAACAAACCATCTCGTCTTAGGTCTTATGTCTCGGTCCAGACATTTCTATGAGTTATGTCTTTACCATTAGTAGACTAAAAGACTGGATTATGAAACAGAGATATCATTGAAAGTGTTGTTTATTGTGAGCATCTCTGAGAGGCATAGAAAGCAATTATTAATAATTTTTCTTCTCTTCAGAAGTCATTATTTTTAAGAACAGAGTCTGTAAAACAACATTAATATATAAGTGGAGTATATTTAGTGTTCATAAAACGTATTTCTCTTAATTTGGATCTTCTTTTCAACTGACAAATAGACCACTGATATCAGTCTCTGTTCACTACTGACATGTTTTTGTCGTTTTCTCTCTCAACGACTAATTTCTAATTTTCATTCATCTGTCAAATAAGCGAAAGACTGAGAAAATTAATGCTTCGGAAGGTTTGCAATGAAATACTGTTATTGTTTGAGAAGTAATTGTATTCGAAATTCAGGTTAGCTTTGCTTTCGAACAGAAATTGTGTTATTTTATCGTTTGTTAATCTAATCAAAAGAACTTACACCATGTTCTCTGACAGACACTCGCATTCACTGTTCATTTAAATAAGTAATTGTCGGAAAATCTTTTGGAAACACGAAAAAATTCCCTTTAATTATGATTGATCTCATCAAAAGTGGAATACAATCTCAAT
The DNA here is from genome assembly GCA_034689365.1 of Liebstadia similis. Classification (NCBI taxonomy): domain Eukaryota; kingdom Metazoa; phylum Arthropoda; class Arachnida; order Sarcoptiformes; family Liebstadiidae; genus Liebstadia; species Liebstadia similis. The sequence goes on along the minus strand of JAQGAJ010000245.1, from coordinate 4,788 downwards.
CTGAGCTCAATTCTCATAGCAATTCCATATTTGATCCAAAATCACAAAAACTATTTTAATAGTGGTTATAAGCAATGGGTTCGCACAGAGACGACCAAATAGAGGGTTAACCTCCTGAGCCCACCTCAACCATCATCAGAATTGCCATCAAAACTATTAAATACCACACATATTGATCATTAAATCGACAAAACTATAAATAAAAGGAGTTATTGCTCGAGGAATAAAATTCTATGTAATCACTAATAATATATAATATTATGTCTAATAAAATGTTATTCAAATGACCCGTAATTGGAATCAAATGAGAATCGTCTGAATGTCTGAACGTCTGAACCCTATTATCTAATTACACAAAAGAATGAAAACATTTTATGTGAGTATTGCTCCGAAACATACGATTTGACGATACCTTTAGCTAAACCAAAGCGTTTGCTCGATTAGGTCGAGACAAAAGTTTGCGGTGAAGCGAATCCATTAGCCGAGAGTCAGTCCATTTCTGGCATTTCCGGAACACTGCAAACCCATCCTTCCTCTGAAGAGGAGTGCAATAACACAGACCAGAGACAAATGCTTTAATTGCGAGTTATATTAGCGGAACAATTGCTAGATTGCAATCAAGACACAAAAGAGCTAAAGAAGTGCTCTGAATATGTAATGAGAATCAGTTGGTTTGATCTAGGTTGGGCCACAATCAGACTGATTGAGCTAGGTGATGCTCACCGAGTTCATTAGGTTCAAGAGAGTTTAGCCAAATCTAAATCACGTCATAAATCATCGCAAGTCAACCGTAAAGAGACGGCCGGGTTATTGGCAAAGGAGCTGCTAATACCTATTTGCAAAACATCCATTAACAATGGTAATTTATAAATACCTCCACCTAGTTTACTTTCCATATAAATAAGATTTTATATTTATTCGAGTAATAAAATTATTTAATTGAGATTAAATATTTGGCATTTTGTTCATTCATTTTGTATAGTCTTTCAGTCTTTTCAAAAGTCACTCCTATTCAGCAAAATATATATAAAACTCAAATAACGATCACAAATAACTATATCTCGACATCAAAGAGGGATTTAATGACTTTAACGACCGATTCAGCCCCTGTTGAAAGTGTCTAAAGCGTCTAAATTTTCTAAAACCAGACGCCGAGACCTATTGGTCGGGCAATTGAACCGACATTTGGACCGATATTCAAACCAAACACCAAATTTGTTGTGTAATGAAGGGCCGGGTTGTGAGCCAAGAGACCTGAGCACAGATGCGACTCTTGTCTACCACTCTTTGCTCTATTTAGGCTCAGCTGACAAATAAAAACAACTCTTAATTGACTTGAGCTCTGGAGAAGATATTCCTCACATTTATTTATATACTGACTATAATTGAGAGCAAAATGTTTTGAAATTAAAACTTCTTTTTTGCACAACAGCTCCGAAGTGTGGGAACCGACGGATTGCGCGAAGAGTTAGCTTCGGGTCTGTGATTGCACTTATTATTATTATTTAGAGGTAAACCCAAAGCGATTATATTCTCAGGGATGAGATCCTACCCATCGGGTCGTCTGAATGGCTCGAGCCATGTGTCAGACCTTTTTGCACATCACTGGCAGAGGTTATGAATTCTCTATTAACGAAGAAAAAGCTGTTCAGAACTGTTCAGAAGAGCTGTTCTTCAAAGTCATAGCTCTCACGCATCGAATCCAAACGATTCAATCATATTGTTTGCCACCATATAAACGACAGACCGTTTGACATATGTAAGGTTCGGGGTTCGGGTTCGCCTCTATTCAGAAGACAGAGTCAGCACGAGTTGGCACGAGTCAGCACATGTCGCGCATATCGCGCCAAACGCCACGCGTCTGTCCTCTTGTCGGCCAAGTGTTAACCTATTCTCGTCTTAAGAGTTCGTTAGTCTTAAGCTCTGATACACAAGGATTTCATGCATTCAATACATGACTCGCGGGTTAACTAATAATTATAAGACCGGTGTTCGCCATCCAAAGTACAGCTGCCGGTCCTCTCTCTGTCACTAACATCGCACACATGGTATCCATAAAATAAACGGCACTTTAATAATATTAATTCACTTCTCTATTATAGTCGATGTGAGAATCAATTTGTGAGAACTCAGAGGTTTTGTCGGCAATTCTCATCTCGAATACCATTTTATGATTACTTCAATTGAAGACACGATTCCCTTCACTCGACTGATGACTGCTTTTGAATAAGAATTCCAAATATTCCTATAATTCTCGAAATTTGATTCGCTTTTGATATTAAAATTATTCAACTCTTCTGTTTTCGCAAAACAAAAGATTTGTTCAAAAAAGCAAAACCTTTTGAACAAATTCTTTCAACATTTTGTGAATAAATAAGAGTTACATTGTGTATAAAATATCAGTCAAACAGAGAGACCACAAAAACAATAACCAAGAGCTCACTCACGAGAAAGCATTTCCTATAAGTCAATCAAAAAGCACTCAAAACCTGATTCAATATATTAAATATTAATTTCAAATTTAAACTTCAAATTAATTTAATAAATATTTTCAACAAAACGTCAAGAATTTGAAGGAATCTGTTCTTTGTTTGTAGTGATGTCTGTGTTTTGTGTCACTTCTGGAATAATCAGACAATTATTGGTTTTCCATTTACTTTTCTCCAAAATTCTCTTTCAATTTCACAAAAAATGACATTCAATTCAAAGTTAGATAAAATTTATACACATTTTTAAAGAGAAATTCCATTTTCTGCTTACTTTCACTGTTGGGAAATACTTCTCAAAGAGATGTAACCAACGGATGATTAAGTTTACATAAAAGCCTAAAATTATTTTTCATGGAAAAGCTGTTTTCAAATCAAACGCTGAGCACTCAATCCATGCAATTATTGTTTGCCAATACGAGAGGTTGGGTTCAGACTGAGTACAGTCTTCCTCAATGACTCGCAATATATTCAGTGATCGGCGAAAGCCTTCAACCGATTTGAATGAACGAGACTTCAAACCAATGCCAAACAATTGAAAAACGTATTTCCAAACCGATTATTAAATGCAAACTATAGTAAAACTCACCGATAATTGTCTTGTCTTCGATGTTTCAATAAGAAAATGAATATTTTATCTCAACATTACTAATACTTTGATTGTTACCAAGGATTTTGAATCAAATCAATCAAAACAAATTGCTATTTACCTAACATTACGTTTGAGTAGCTTTTGATTTACACAATGGCTCTTTGATTAAATTGCTCAGACCTGTAGTGACTGTAGTGACTGTAGTGATGGTGAATTTGTTCACTAAACCCCCAAAATTAGTGCCAATGGACAACCGGCACCACTTGAATTGATACAATTGATTGATTTACATTGTTTAGTCTCACAAATTGTTAGTTTATTTACAAATGTCCTTATGGTTGGAAAGTTTTGGCCTAATTTACTATGTTTTTAGTGACAGTCACTTCTCGTGAACTACCGAATCGACAGCTCCGGCAGAGTTGGGTTCAGTCTCTCAATGAATATGAATAAAAAAGCATTCAATGAATTTCCGTTTCGACTGTTATTACGGCAATTGTTGGTCGACTCGGGTCTCCACTACTACTCCACTCCTATCGCAAAACCAAATCTATTTGATTGCGAATAAGTTCGCCAAACAATTGAATGGCTTTTCTCTCTACCGGTCGGCATATGTCAGGAATATAAAGTTGAAAATGAATTTAAAAAATAACAAAAACAAATGAATGCAATTTAGATGATAAATAAACCATTTGAATGACAGTATGTCATGATTTAGACCACACCGGGATATATAAATGAGAATTAGAGTCCAATCCAATTAGTTATCCTTTAAATAATTCAGAAATTGTTTAACTCATCGATTACTCAGAGCTTAGTCGGACGCTTAATGTCTTTTGCATTAGCATAAATTTACCCTTGTTACATTTTGTTCATTCTAAATGTCGCCAAAAGCGCACAAACAAAACACAAATTGCGAGGTAATCATTGATCACATTTCAGACAGTTTTAAATACACAGTAATAACAAATTTTTTGCGAATCAGTGTTAGACGAGAAGTCCCGCAGATTCGGGTGTAGTCTCACTCTAGTCATAGAGTCTTCGCTCGTATGGAGACTGAAGTTTCGACTAAATTAAGTGAACTCAACTGAAATACACTTTACTTCGAGAGTTTGTTAAACAAAAAAATTTTATTAAGTTTTTAGTGACTATACTCGCAATCACGACCACAACAGCTGCGGATTCGTTGCATAACTTTTTTAATATCAATTTCCAGTACTAATCGTAGAATACATGAGAGAATCCTTTCCATGATTAACATCACTATTACTATCGCTAATAAATATTTTGCCAAAACAACAGACAATCGCTATATTTATGTCGACTATTATTATACATGAATTGAAATATTTTAGCTCAAAATGATTGTCTGGTTTTGCAATAATTGTATGGCATTTAAACGGATGGACAGGCAGTTGAAAGGGACAGCTGTGCTCTCGGTATACAATAATAGACTTAACAAACTTGCCATCAATTGATGGAAGCGATGCAAAACACGAGACAGACTTCTATTGAATTTTTTTTAGCGCAAAACTATATTTTGTTGTTATCTCGAGGTCTCTTTGGTATGATATGACTGGACGTCAAAACTTCTTCCAAACCTAAGCTTCAGATTTTTAATAAGTTGGAGATTATATGAAAAGAATAGAATAACAGTTCAGCAAAACCTCATTTATGAGGAAAATCCAAATTTGAATTGAATTAGAATTTTAT
>JAQGAJ010000244.1:0-18039 GCA_034689365.1 Liebstadia similis | reverse complement strand
ATATTTACTCATCATTTGATTCTTCACTTCAATTGAGTTATTTGTCAGACGAGTGTTGAGAGCGCTGTACTAGTAATGAATGATTGAGTCCTCGGACAGACATTGAGACTCGAGTGGAGGTCAGGCAGTGATCGGATCGCAAGTTTGCGATCACTGGCATCAGAGCGATGCCATCCCATGACAGCCATCTCTCGCCAGGTGTGCATTCGCTCACTCGAAAGAAACAAAACTATATTTTTGTGCCAAAAAACAGAGAAAATAAATATTTTTGGTATTGAAATGATCTGAAAGCCATAATTTGATATCTGATCCGTTATGCTGTCCCTCAATGGTTAGTCCTCAATGGTTAGACCTGTTGTTGTCGACAATGAGCGCACAGTTACACAAATGGTGTCTACCAATGGTCTGATGATGATTGCGATGATAATATCTAAAGATTTCCGTTCTGTTTGATAATAATTTCAGATAAAAAACGGAAATCAAAACCTTATAATTTGGTCGCGCAGTCAGACCCGAGTCTGAGCCCAAGTGTCAGACAGTCTCGCAATTTCCGGCTCTTATGAAGTGATGACAAACGAAACTAATTTTGTGTTTTCAGAACCTGATTCTCGACTCAAATCAATGCCAAAACTGTTTTTTACCAAATGTTCGCTTCATTTGCTTATCTAATGGTTTTGAAAAAATTGTGAATCAATTTCAGTAATTTTTTGCATTAATTAAACGAATAATTGATTAAAAAGCTATTAAATGATAATTCATTGCCTAATGAATAATAAATCAGAATTACATTCGCCTTATATTTTTGAAATATCTTTTTAATATATTAATAAGTGTTTACATTATCCCGATATGACTCTCCCCGACCGGGATAGTCAAGGACGGCCACATCGGACCTCTTGTTCCGATCAATTACGCGATAATAATGCAGTTATGCTGAGACCCGACTATCTCTTTGACATTTCAAGTTCCCAATAAGCAAATGAGTGCTTCGACGGACAACACCTCCCGTCAGACAACGAGTCGGTTGTCATCCGTCTCTTCAATGACTGAAGTGTTACCCAAAAAAGGAGAACTCGTCAGACGATTGTCGACATTATTTGAATAACATTTTATGCGTTAAAACAAACATAGTTTGCGACAAACAATGTGTTAATACAAACATTTTACAAACCAATTGTAGCGCTGAGTAATTGAATGTTTCGCTTATCAATAATATCGATCCCATAATCACCGATGAAGTGCTGTTTCGCAGAATATTCTGTAAATGTCTTCACTCGAGTTCATTATACTATTCAATAGGCAATTGCTTTAACATTCATTTGTTACGCCATTTAATCAAATGAAGACAAGTATAGATTGGATGAGAGGTCACCGCAAAGCCATTGCTATCGATGTCCGTCCCTTCAGATTTGTTCTAATGTTTGTTAACTTCTATAATGAATCGTAATTTTATTGAAATTTATTCATACGCGAGGTTTAGGTGTGAGACCTGTTTAAGTAGAGGTGAATTGAAATTAGAATATTCTGAACACAACAGAAGTGTTATTACATTATTCTGTTGATCACAAATAGAGGGTTGGGTTCCATAATACCGACTCATTTGTCAGCACCGCATACGACTCGCGACCGATTTCTGATCTTTGCATGTCTTACATGGGTCTCAATGCTCGGCATTTGTCCGATGCGTGCGGAACACCAAAAGTCATATACAAACCTGCGATCCATTGGAACCCACTTTACAAATGCTTAATAAAAATATGAGTTTTGCCACACAAAAGCTGGCGATTGGAGCCAAAGCTGGGAGCAGAGGTACACTGGGCTAGCGTGCAATGGCATCGCGTGTTTGTAGCTCTTGTAGCACATGTTCTTCATGTACCACATATACCCCATATACGGCTAATTCAGTGTTGTTGTGCTAATTCCAGTCTTGTTTCCAACGCGAGGAACAAATAGTCTTTCAATCTATCGTTTCTCCCATTTTTGATCAGATCTCTCTTGTCTTCATAGCAGAGATGCTCAATCAAAGCTCATTCTTGTCAGTTGAGCTCCTCTTCAGCTCCTCTTCAACTCCTCTTCAGCCCATCTTCAGCTCATTTACTTGTCTGAAGCGATTGTCGGTGCCATTTGTCATCCCTTTGGGAGTCGTCGGCAGTTCGTGCCTCCGATGCCTCCAAAACCATGAATTCGTAATAGGAATTAACGCTTCCTTAAAGTGGTTCTCCTTTTGTCCGCTAATCTAATCGGGAATTTAAGGCACGGATCCCATAAATATAAAGTTACAAAACAAGAAAAATGATTATTATATTTGAATAAAGAGTTTGTTTGAAGCAAACGGTGAATGAATTTAATGAAGAATTGCTCAAACATTGCAAACATCGGAGACATTAATACAATTAATTTCAAGTTCAAAATGAAGTATTAATTTAACAGAAGAGCGGTTATAATAAAAGTCTCTTTTGATTGAATCCATTGTTTGTTTGTCGTGAGGGCTCCCGAAGTGCTCTTCTGATGTCACTTCACCGCCACTTCTGATGGTATTCTCCCTTCTGATGGCATTTAATTTAGTGATTCGTTTTGTTGAAGTGATGCTCACTTTGTCCTATTGTCTGAATTCAATGTCTGTCTATGTGTTGCGCTTTCTTAATGTCGTTCCTCTGTTGTCGATCATCCGATCGCGACCGTAGGACAATAGGACGGTCTGACGGCCGCACCCTTTAATTAAAAGTTGACTAAAAATTTAAATTAAAACTCATCGCTAAGTCTTCATTGTTTCAAATCAGTAATTCTTGGGTTTCCTGAGCTCTGATGGCTCTGATGGCCATCACTTGGAGACCGGTGTCAATGTATTTGCATAGAACTCGAGGCCATTCTTCTGACGCCAAAGAATTTGTTTAAATTGATAGCCATTAATTTAATTAATGTGTGATTCGGTTTGCGTTTCGATGTATTTATTAATAAGACGTGCTATAAGTCATAGCTCTGTCTGATCGCTCGTCATTTGTCACTCAGTCGGCACTGATTGGGCCGAAAGCAGACATTGATGTCAATTAGTTGATGGCATATAATCGGTTTCGGTGCCGGTTGTGGTGCCGTCGACTGATTGCCTGCACTCGGCATTCAATGTTTGCCAATGTTTCCATGTCTTGGCTCTAATTTGCGGTTTTGTATTTCAAATCAGAGTCAGTGATACCTGCATTAGCTCGAGTGGTATGCCTGAGAGCATCAAATATTTGGCTTTCGATACCACCTCTTCTGCCAAAATGCAAATTCAATGGCCTTTTTGTGAAGAATTGCCGAAAGCAATCAAAATATCATAATCGCAGTGACTATACCTCTCTATACCTCTCTTTACTTCTCTATAGACGTCTATTTAACTGACTCACTATCGCAGTAATGCTCAGTTCATGCAAACATCGGTGCCTTCAAAACCTTTATTAATGGTATTTCGTAATAATAATGACACAAACTCTTTGCAAAAGTCTTTACGACGTGCCAACCATTTTCGGCTCAGACGGACCGACACTCGGCTCCTCTCAGGACTTGTATTGGCTTTCGATTCATTAGATTCGAGATTATGGTGAAGAGAGAGAGAGAGAGAGAGAGAGAGAGAGAGCCGGAGAGAGCGAGAGAGAGGAGAGAGAGAGCGCGCACCTGAGATGCAATACTTGCGGTGCTTTTCTCTGTTCGGTTGGCACCTAAGACCTCATCACCAGAGCCTTCGGGGCATAAGTTATATACAAATTTATAAGTCATACACAATATATGATTGCATTTTTATGCGTCCAAAAGAGCAGTGATTGCAGTGATTGGTGAGCACTGACTGCTCACTACTCACCGCCGAGTCGTTCAGATTTGACTGCATTTGTGTGCAATGTTTTGAGTGGAAAGCCTTTAGAAAAAGTTAAGTTTGAATTATTTGGCCTAAAGCTAAAGATCATCAAAAATACATCAATTTGGTAGACCATTGCCATCATTGCCATCATTGCCACTACGACCATACGAATTGTAATATAATTGATTCCCCGACAAATCAGAAGCAGACGATTCATGAAAATTATTGTGAACTAGTTATTACTGACTCTCGAGTTGGCTCTGAATTGAGTCTGAGTTGGCTCTGATCTGTCGGTTCTGTCATCAGACGCAGCATTAGTTACTAATTTGCAGTCATATAAGCATTAATTTGCAAACTATGAGGAAAATTGCGTCCATTCTAGCGATGAGAACAAAAAAGTGAAACAAATTAATGCATTTAAAGCCATCGGATCTGTCTCTTCATATCAGAGTTGCGTCCGCGCGGAGACACTGAGCATAAGGGAAGACAGAACTCAGACATTGAGAGGACTCGAGAAATAAAGCGTAACATTAAAAGTAAATTACAATTACTTCTGAGACTAATAATAATATAAAGGAAATGAAGTTTACATTTGGTAATGATTTCGGAAAATAGTTTTATTTCGGTATTTGTCCGATGGGTTTGTGTTTTGCTAACTCATGGACAGAGGACTGGAGACATACGACTGGAGAGAGTGGTCGGTCGACAACCGGTGCTGTAGTGTCGATGTAATAGAGGGATCATTACAATCATTATTAGTTTGCAATTGCATTAACTGCTTATTTTGCTCACCTCTCGACTCATGAGAGGTACCTCTCATTTGCGCACAGCCTTCTCGTTCGGCAAACATTCAATTTTTGCTTAGTCTTCCCTCTGTTCTCAGAGCACAGGTATGCTAAGGGAGAGACTCTTGCAATAAGTTTAACGCCAAAACCATTTCATGCTTTGGCTCTCATTTTCATCTATTCTTTGGCCGAAAATAGCGATTCTGTTGGCCGTAATTGCGCTCATCATTTGTCCGGTGCTTCGACTCTCGGAGAGGAGACCACTAACCACACAGTAGTGCTCACAGAATGAGCTGATTTGATAGTTTGTTGTCTCTCTGGTCTCGACTAACGAGGCAATGATTTATGTGCTGCAAATTGTTAGTAAACCTGATATGTTTTGTTTGTGTTGAAACCACTGCCATATCATCATTATTCCTGACTTTTTCAACAAATATTTCGCATAAAAACACATTTATTTATGAAAAGGTAAATATTTTTAAGTGATTTTTTTCTGACAAAAAAAAGATATTCTTTTAATTTAATTTTTTATTCGTTTTAAGAATAAATTATTTTTTGTTTTTGTTTTGCTGTTTATTCTTAACTCTGATTAATATTTATAAAATAATTTAAGCGTTAAATGGATTGCAATTTAAATACCTTTTGCCGAACCAAATGGTTTGGATCACAAACTCAACTCTTATCACAATATTATCGAAATTAATGAGAAATTCTTGTTTTGTGCAAAATATTTAATCAATGTTTAATCAAACTTTCTTTTTACTACTTTTCAATTAACACTTTGCGGACAATGTGTTGCTATTATCTAAACCAAAAGGTGTGCATAACATAGGAATTGAGCCTAAATTTTGATGAATTCCAGTCAATTGTTATCGGAATCGGTTTCAGTTTGCTTTCAAAAGGCTTTCCTATGGTCTGATCCCTCGCTCTCCTGGTATTCATCACCAGTGAAGTGAAGTCTCTGAGAATAGAGACGCGAAGAAAGACTGCAATCATATGATTGAAAGACAAAGTTTTCGCTCAATTATTCAAATTTCAATGCAAAGGAAGTCTAATGTGAGTGCAAGTGTTGAGCAAAAAGTCTAACCGCGAGCACAACAAAGGATCTGATCTATCCTTGGCTGAGACATAAATTAAAAGTTTGGGTACTTTTCGGGTAATTTCTCTCACGATTAACTGATTTTTGCTAAACATTTCGGTTGTAATAACAAGTGTTAAAGCAATTGATATTAAATTTAATTACAACCTCTGATGCGGTAATAAATAAATTTTAGCTCAAAACCGGACTCAACTCAGACTCGACTCACAAACACTGAACAAGAGATTAAATTCTTTAGTCTTTTCTGAGCGCATATTAAGTATTCGGAGGATGAATGAGTCCCAAAATGCCCGAAATCATTGAATTATATTTTAATTTCAAGTGTTTTTTAATTTCTCGAACTAAACAATTAGTGTCAGTCAGTGTTCTTTGTCTTCGCAATGATTAGATGAGTGGTGATCAGTGGTTGTGGTAGTGCTGGTGCTGGCAGTGAGTGCGCTCACCCTAATTGAGATGATCTAATCTCTATTAGTAGCCAACGAATGTCGGCTCTCCTCTCGACTCCTAAGACTCGGTCTTTGAGGAAAGATTTACGAACTGAGAAGAGAAACAAAAAATTATACGAAAGGCAACAGAAATTTAATTTGATTTGATTTTTGATAGATTACTCTTGAAATATATACACGAGTTTATACGACACACCAGTTATTTGATAAGTGTTTCTCTCGAGTCTCCGAATCGCGGGAAAAGAAATATAAACCAATTTATCAGTTATAATGTTGACTATTGGTTGACTAGTCGTTAAACATTTCAATCATTGCTATTCAGAGACGTTTCCACTGATTATGGCTTCACTTCTTTGCCGAGACTTCACTTCTTAATTAATTTGGAGTTTACTTTGAATTTTAAAACAAATGCCTTAATGAAAATCAGATCCAAAAAAGAGAAAATCATAGATAAAAGCTTAAGAGAAAAATTGCTTAGACTTTGAGAGGACTGAAAGGAAGGACAGAATCAGAAGCAAAATAAAGAACTTGATATCAAATTCATAGATAAATTGAAGCAATCATTCGGAGTGAGAGTCGAATAACTAAATAGATTTCTCTTTTATTTATTTCACAAAAATTTAATGCATTTTATTCGCAAAACTTGTTTTAATACAAAATATATTATTTTTCGGACAGAAATAAGAAAATAATTATATCATTAATTCGTAATTTTTATTCTTTGTTTGGTTTATAGCAATTGAGTTATTGCCGATCGCTTCCCGATTGTGGACAGACGTGTGTCTCAACCGATAGACGAGTTCGGCCGAGATTGCGATGGATTTACGTATGAGCTCTCGGTCTACAAGTCTCGACAAAATGGACAGAATTGAGAAAATCGAAAAGATTGAAAAGATAGAGAAGATTGAGAACGAAAAGATCAAATTCAATATCGACGGTCTGATCGCTTCGCACAACAAATCAGGTAATCATGGCTTGAATTGCAAATAATTTCTTTGCAATAATTATGACAAACACAATGTCTGAATCAATGATTATCTGATCTGAAAATTGTGTCTAATCTTTGATGGCATTCAGTTATTCCAGTTTTGTGTACCCATTAGATCGAGTGATAGCTAATAAACTAAAATTACTTTCTCATCATTTAATAATTAAAACTCAATTAAGTTTAGTCTGTTTTGAGATCGGGCTCTGAGAAAGCGATTGATAGTTAGCTCGGAATGGGATTACATTTTGCTTAGAGTCAGTGCGAAACTACTCTATCATTGCTATTATTGCGATGATTGCGATCCAATTCAGACCAAATTGTGTCCGATTATCGCTTAATCATCGGTTAACTAATATATTATTCCGCGAAGTAATCGACGAAATTAGTTAATGTTGTTCTTGTGCTCAATCCGTTTCAGGCAGTGCTCGTGACCCGACACCGACGGGACAGCCATCGGGCCATCTCTTGCATGGCCACCACCACCAGACCAGTAATGGAACGCCTCCTCAGATGCCCGGAATCGCTCATCCAGTACCACATCCAGGCATGACTTCGGCCAATCTGTCGCATATGAGTCCGTTCTCTCCCTTCCAAACGGCAGCTGTCAGTAAATTATTGGGTAAGTCATCGCTCGGACGCTATTTTGATATACATTTCGATGTAAATTGTTATTAATAGTCGGATCTAATCATAACATAACATAACCTCATATAAGACACACTTCTTGGACAACTTGATTACTCATTTGTTTTTATCAAAGCATAGTTCCGTTTCTTCCTTCTCGTAGTCAGTAATGCATTTGAATCATGACTTTTGAATCAATTGCTTTATCTATGATTACATTACCAAAAGTTTATTCGTTTATTCGTTGGCTTTGAAAGGATATCCAAAATTGCAATTCTCTAACAAATTATAGTGTAATTCAAAAATTTCCAGAACTTAACAACTATTATAACTACAACTGGAAATCAGATTAGATATAAAACAAAGCATAAATGATTACAAAGTTTAAGCATCGGATCGGGTCTATAGAGTGGACAAAGTGAGAGCCAGAGTCACAACGGGCTGATCACCAGCACCTGTATCCGGCTCTTTAATTGCGTAACCCTTTCATTACAGTTTCATTACTTATAAAGGGATTGAAATGATGGACAAAAAAGAAACAAATCCTGACTTTTATTGTTTTAAGTGTTGGGCAAAGACTGGAAGGACTGTAAGGGAGGACAGTGTAGGGCACTGTAAGGCAGGTGTACTTATGTTCAGAGCATTTGTTGGCTATAATATGCAAATAATATATATAACGAAATAATTTTCATCTTCGAGTCATTGTATAGAATCGCTTAACGAGACTATCAGTCCTTTATGTCGACAATACGTGAGTCTTATATTTTAGTCGAAATTGCTTTCAAACCAATCATTAGAGCGAAAACACGTTATCGAAGGAACCGAACAATTGTCACATAAATTATATTTCGTTTCAACAATTTTCAGGTCGTTATTACGAGGCGTCGGCCGGCGGTTCGGCCGCAGCTCTCTTCCGATCTCCCACTCATTCCACGGTTATCGGCGGCTCCAAACCCAAAGTGGCCACTCCTGTGGTGGTCAACAAGATTGAACAGTACAAGAGGGAGAACCCGACCATTTTTGCCTGGGAAATACGGGAACGACTCATCAGCGAAGGTACGTCTTCCACAATATTTCACTCAATTTGCTATTATTTATATCAATGACTGGCGAATGAGTGAATGCAAACTTCATTAACTGATAACTTAATGGACAAGTGATTAATCGTATGCTTAGGGCAGACCTCGAGGCTCTCCAAGACTCAGATTCTGCGAATGTGTGACAAGTTTTGCCGATTTTCTTGCTTTTTGTAGTGAAAAATAAAAGTTTTACTGAATATAAAGTTGTTGTGAGATATTGTCAGATATGGAGTCTATAATAAATGAGAGTTCAGTCAGAAGTAATTATTCGGTTCGGGAATGCTTTGGACAGACATGTCATGTCTGCCGAACATTAGCGCCGATGAGTAGAAAATTGCGGTTTTGATCAGAGAAGAGAAGAGAAGAGAAGAGTCAAAAGGCATTTGTGTATCGGATTTCATTTGAGCCTCAGATCAATGAGTGATCGCTCGGCTCAGGTAGTAATGTGTGAAATTGGCCACACATTGGCCACAAGACAACGCAATTATTCGCTTGGATTAGATACCTGTGCGCACACACCCAACAGGTTTGCTCATTCATACCATTGTCTGAGTCTCTGATTGAGCCTCTGATCACTTGTGAGCACAACTACTTTCTCTTCTCAATTGTCTGATCCCTGGTCTATGACAGTAGCGATGTCTACACTGTCTGTTCACTCGTGCCTAACCTTACATTTGCAAAGACAGGAAGTATTGATATTTCGCCACTTGATTATAGTCTTCTCGTTTCCGTTACTGAAAAACTAATTCATAAATGAATAAAAGTCCTAAAAATTTGATTCTTCTTCTGATGTGTCACTGCTTTCTCTGCTTTGAATGACTTTCCTTAAGAGATGTCTATTACTGAACACAATTATAGTCAACACTTGGGATACACTTTAATGACTCTCTGTCTCCCTATCTCTGGCTCTCATCCATTGCTCGCAAATGTTTGTATAATTCGGGTCTCATTGTTCTCTCAGTCAGTCCGAGTGCAGACACCTATCAAAACAATCAACAGATTCTATAGATTTTTATCACTGAAATTATAAAACAAAAAATTCTTGAAATGAATTAGTTGTTTGTGTGATCTTTGAGGGGATCGGAGGGTATGTCTCAGTATATGTTTCAGTGCATGTTCTGTCCCTTTCGGTGGGCACTCGGCTGGGCTTCCAATGATCAGCACAATGTCGTTCTTAACTGAGTTTGATTTATAGAGTCATTTAAGATCCGAACCTCTTATCACTCATTGAAGAAAAATAAGACTAAAAAATAACTTTTGGTTGCGTTTGGACTTCATTTGGACTCCGATTCCGAGACACCCGAAGGGGCAGCGGATCTGAAATATTTCCAAATTTAATTTAAGTGACATTTCTCTGAAAGCAGATAATTGTGCAAAAGTCTCAAAGTAGATGTGATTTTAGTAGAGTTCGTATCAACAAAATTGAATAATCAGATTAAAAAAATTTTAGTTATCAGTGCAATAAATGAGAACCATTTTAGTAAAATATTTGACTAAAATAAGTCGTTTCGTCGGTCTATCTATGGCTCGGTTGCGATCATTGGAAGCCTTTTCGATCATTGAGTGTAAGCAACGCAACGAACAACAACTTAATTAACGTTCAGTCGAAATGTCATTTCGGTATTCAGTTATTAGAAGAGAAGTTAACACAAGTAACAGATGAGAGGGAACGACATTCGCTTTGAATACAGTAGCGGCCGATCGGTGCCATTCCTATGCCATTCCTATGCCAGTCCTCCGCCAGTCTTCGACTCAAATTAGTTATAATAGAGAAATGCGTCAAAAAGGCAAAGACGTGAGCGATCAGTGGTTGCACCCATACTACCCATACCTATACCCATAGCCATACCAAAGCCATTCCATAGCCATAACCTAACGATAACCTCGGGTTAACCCAAAGTGACTGATTGGCATCAGAAGAAAAATTGAAGAAAAATTGAGTTCTGAAGAAAAAATGCCACAAAAATGCAACACAAATGAGCTTAAAGTGAAAAACGATTGCATTCATTATGAACTCAAATATGAAAAGAAGCGAAAATCAACTAAAATATAAAGAAAATTAAGCGAAACCGCTCTTCACTTGACTTTGTTTGCCGTCCAATCAATTATTGCTTAACTGATCACTGATTTAGAGATTGGTCTGAATTAAGGCTCAGATTTAATGAGAGTTAAACACAGATATTATTCATTGATATTCTCATATATTCTCAAATCTATTGAATTTCAAATAATTAATTAGTATTTTCTTAATTGAATTCTTGGACGACTCAGGCGTTTGCACCAACGGAACCGCACCCTCGGTCTCATCAATCAATCGTATCTTAAGGAACAGAGCGGCCGAACGCGCGGCCGCAGAGTTCGCCCGAAACTATCAATTGGCGGCCGCGGCCACTGCGGCCTCTGTTCACTACCCACTAGCACCTCATCCTCATCACCACTCAGCACATCCGCCACTTCCTTATGGAGGTATGACTGATGTGATGTTTGAGAGGAACCGACTAATTGCTGGTCATATCTTAGGAGGCAATCCGGGTCACCAGTTGTACGCGGCCTGGGCTGCGGCTGCGGCCGCACTGGCCTCACAAGGCGGTCATCCACACCCACAAGGGGGACATTTCTGGCCGGGCTCTCCCCTATCACACGCGGCTCTTCTACAGCAACAGCACAATAGGGATGAGTTAGAGAACAGGGAGAGAGATCGAGATCGAGGTGAGTGATTAAATTGAAATTGTGGTCATTATTTGGTTAAGTAATGACATGAAGTTTGTGTCAAATCTTTCAGAAGATAAAGATCTGGATAAGGATGACATTAAGCACAACCACAACAGTTCTCCTCATAGCAACTCTTCCTCACCAAACCATAGCAACACATCAGCCGTTCTCTCACAGCAGTCGTTACCGCCGTTTGACTCTCACCTATCATTCGACCCGAACTCAAGTTCTGCAAAGTTTCGCCGCAACCGAACCACTTTCTCTCACGAACAGCTCGAGATCCTCGAGGAAGAGTTCGAACGAACCCATTACCCCTGTGTCACCACAAGGGAACGGCTCGCGCAGATCACCAGCTTGTCTGAGGCCAGGGTTCAGGTATTGTTGACCTCCTTATCAATGTCTTGACTCGGTTTTGATGGAAGAATCCGATCAGTTCTCACTCGAAAACTACTATGTTTTCGAACAAACATCTAATTTATTACTCATTTAATACCGATTTCGCACTGAAAACAGTGGTTTGTCTTCAGAGTAGTCCTATTATTATAGCACCTAATAGTTGTTGATAGTTGTTGATAGTTGTGGATAGTTGTGAAGGTGAAAAGCATCTGTTTGGTCAACTTATTTATATTTCGACCATAATTTGAAAATTTAGAGCTTCTTCTGCTACTTAGCTCTTCCCGATCAACATCACAATTATGGCAATGAAGTCAATGCTGTAATCATTTGAGAATGTCTTTACATCTGATTCTCCGCAAAGATGTGATTAGAGAGAGATATCAGCGCCAATTGAGAGCCGATAGCCAGTAGTCGAAGCAGTTCTCAATTGCCTCGGTTTGTGGTATAAGACAGTGGAACCCAAACAGTCTTTCTATACATTTATTAATTCAGTTAAATATTAAAATGCGATTAAAAATGAATATAATATGAAAATCGTTTGGCTTTTCATATCGTTATTGCGAACATAAAAGCATTGGATTTTCATTAATCAAAATAATATTCAGTTTTAGGCATTTGTTAGGCATTTGTCCTAAAATAATAACATATTATAAATAATTTGATCGAAAATAAAACGGAATAAAAATAACAATAATAATAATGAAATTCTATTGGGGTTTGAAATCATGCAAAGCGTACATCAAATTGAATGTTAAAGACTTGAAGATTGACTTCCAGTGGTTGTGGAGTTCATAACGAATACCAAACGATAAAAATGTCTAATTTTATTAGGAATTGAAATCAATATAATAAACGAATTGATCCTAAAATAGGAAACTGAATGGCTTTGGAATGACTTGAAATGGTTGGTATGGGTTGTAGTAATTGCAAAATCAATACGTGTTTGTACCACAAATTGATTGGTTGTGCTCTGAACTGCTCGCCAATGTGTGCTCCGACAGAGCAGAGTCGGCACAACCAGAGCACAGGCACAGCACTGGCGGCCCAGCGCTCAGCCCAACGCCACTGCCATTCATTACCGCATTTATTGCTACTATTATTGGGTTTCTTGTTATGAGTTTTGTTGTTCTGTTTGGTATTCGCTATTAGAATGGATTGCGTGACAAAAGTTATGCAAAACTTTTTGTTCAATTCATAGAAGAGATAGTTATAGCGCGACAGTGAGTGCTGTTTGGCGTTTGGGTCGATCGGCACAGCCTTTGGTTGGTCTGAACGTACTTTCGTGTGTCTGTTGGCCAGAAAGCAAGCAATTAGTTGTTTGACACAAAACTAGAATCAATTTCTCTCAGCTTTTCTTCTTTAAGTGGATTCTTACAAATCACACACAAAAGGAATTTTGTTTTGGAATTGAATTTCAATTCAATTCTTGATATCATATCTAATGCTTCACTGATTGTCCGCGCATTTCGTTTTTAAGAATAAATTACTAGTTTTTCGGAATAAAATTCTAATTTCAAACTAATCTCAATGCCATTCAATATTAAATTTATTATTTCTCTTATTCTTAATTGAATTTAAATCGATTTTTAATGTAATTCATTGAGAGATGTAATGAAATCGCATTGAAATCCATTCAAATATTATGCAAATATTGAATGATTTAATTAATTAATTCGATCCGAATATCAATCTCACGATCAATTCAAACGTTAGTCTAAATAGTGATTGAAATTAAATTAATTAAATATCGCGATATAATAGATATTCAAATCAATTCTTCATTTCCTCGAAAAGTCACACAATTTATAGGCATTTTCAACGAACTCAGGCTTTCAATCGATTTTCTGTCACTGAATTGAATTGAAATTTCAATCGAAAACATATAAATAATAATTACTTTTGATTAGATTATTCTTATTTTTGCGACATTTAAATTAATTTGAGATAAATTAAGTAATTAACTCTCAAATGGAACAAAATTATCGACAATTAATTGATTGCTTAATTCCATAGCGGGAAAAGTCTTTCGACAAACTGAGTGTAAAAACTATATGTTTTGACATAAGAATTGAAACTTTTTCTCGGCTTTAATTAAATTATTTTCGTTTGGTTTGAGAAAAAATTGAATTAAGAAATAAATTAATTAAAATGACATCAATTAGTGAATCGATAATTGAAATGTTTTTCATTGGATTCCAATTAAGACAGCATTTAATCGATTTCTTTGTTTCTCATATTTGTGTAAATAAGTTGTTATAAAAAGTTAATTAAATTATGTTTTCCTATCACTAATGAAGAATCGGTTTCGACGGCTGTAAATCCATACCGACTCAGAGCTAAGTAAACCGACGATCAGGCAAATTGTTGACCGAACATGAATATAGTGGGCATTTCTATTTGGGCAATGTTTTAGAAGAGATTTAGATAAGAATATTTTGAACACAAGAAAATGATTTGCGATAATGAGTGGTCCAGCGATACATTCGGTCAGAGCCCGTGATGGTTAAGGGGTTGTAGTGGTTATCTTCTCCCAAATCAATTGCGGCAAACATTGCAAACATCTCGGCGTTAGAGTTGAGGCAAACGATAAGCAAATCGTGAAACTGATTGTCGATTAATTGTGTCGAAACAAATTCAATTCACTCAGCGCTTGAACTTAATTATTAAATCGATTCCAATGTTCTGATCGCTCGGTAATTGTGACGAACAGACCATTTACTGAATTTCTTAATGGCTTTTTCGGTGTCTGTCAATAAACTCTGGACTAAGAACTCGATTAAATTTGCAAAATAGGCATAACTATAGCCAAACGAGTGCTCACATTCACTGAGAATGT
Organism: Liebstadia similis; assembly: GCA_034689365.1. NCBI lineage: Eukaryota > Metazoa > Arthropoda > Arachnida > Sarcoptiformes > Liebstadiidae > Liebstadia > Liebstadia similis. The sequence goes on along the minus strand of JAQGAJ010000244.1, from coordinate 3,242 downwards.
CATTAATGAGAGGACGGCCTCTCATTTGGAGTTACTCTGAATGGGAACCGAATCTCAATAAAACTTAATGATTAAACATTCATAAAATTATAGGTTTAGGCGATTGTTTTACTCGATTCTGAGAGGTTTGAACACAACTTAGCGATAATTTTGTATCGCCTTTCAGTCATTGGTATTCTATATTATAATTTGTGAGCTTTTGATTTGAATCCGAATTCAAATCCCGAGTCAATTAGTTTTAGACAATCAATCATTAAATTAATTATAACTATAATCTCTATCTTATCTCTGAATGCGATCTCAGGTATGGTTCAGCAACAGAAGAGCCAAATGGCGTCGACATCAGAGGATGTCTAACTCGAACAGTTCAAAGTACTCGCTTATGGGCTCAAGAGATTCGGCCGAATCGCCGACGATTGACATGAATTCTCGTGACTCTTGTGCTTCGCGCGACTCTTTTGCCAGTATCTCATCGGAAGCCCATCGAAGTAATCACAGCATTAATAGCGATACTCCGCGGGGATCGCCTTCGCCTCTGACCAACTCGAACAACAACTCGGCGACCCCTACACCTACTAGTCTTACCATCGGTGGTCAGCACTCGGCCTTCAAGAAAATCAAATAACATTGTCCGGGATGTTAGTCCCTTGGATATTGTTCTCTCTCTCCCTCTCTCTGCCCTTCCTTTCCCTCCCTTTTCTTTCATTTTATGTAAATTTCTTAGAATACGAATTATTTATAAGAATTATGTCGTTTATCACAATTACTTGATATCAAAACACATTTTTGTCATACATTACTCTAATTTAAATCAATTGTAAATATAAACCAAGAAATACACCAATAATTAGCTCACAGTTGACCCTAATTTGAAGACAAGACTCGCTTATGAGATGACTAACGATATGTGGGGTTAATATAAATTATGAAATAACTCTGATTTGTATTATAAATAGCATTAAATTCATTGATTGAATGTCTGAAAATCCAATCTTTAATTTCTTTTACAATGTTTTTTGTATTTATATTATTATAATTGCATTAATGTCTCCGAATATGAGATTAGTTTTTGTAGAATGAGTTGAATTAAGTTTTTGCGAGTCTTTTCCACATTTCGTTTGGCAATCGATTTGAAAAACGAATTGAAAACCCGAACAAAAAAGAGCCCAAAAATAGTTAATTACCTATAATTAGGAAAACTCTAAGAATTTATCAATCGATTACTACTGCAATAAAATACTAATTCAATCGATAATACATTGAGTTATATAACGAAATAAAATTATAATTTCGATTCAACTTTTGAAACCAACACTTTGTTATGAAATTGATTATTCAATAATAATAGTAATAAATATTTGAATAAATTTTCCTCCATTTCTACGATTAATATCATGCGATCTCACATTTTATTGCTCTCAAAATTGAAAACATTGTAATTAATTAAATTATGGGTAGTTTTAGTTAGTTTTAAACGCTTTAATCGCTTCTTAAGAATACAAATAAGTATTTTTGTGTTCAGAGATATAAAGAGAGAAATTAATAATTCTGTCGATGGCTTAACACAAATATTCGTCTGATTTATGTTTTAGTTTTGATCAAATTATTAGTTTCGAGACCTATGGCTGACCCGACAGACCAAACGGTAATTCCCTTTGAATTCAATTTGAATTCAATTAACACAAACGTCTGATATAGTCGTCAAAGGCATGAGAACAGGCATGATATGAATGCCATTGCCATTCATGAATCGAATTGCCATTAAATGATCACATTTTCATACTGTTGTCAAATATTTTATCACTTCTTCGACCAAATATCACCTTTTTCTACATTTTCTGTGCATTAACTCAATTGAGTGAATGTCTGAGCCTTTAAGTGCTTTCAAACGAATTCCATGATTACGTTAATTCAGTTCAAATGAAGAATTGCTTAAATACTTATCATTTTTGAACACAAAACCAAACATTTTTATACAAAATCTAAAATCTATTCTCAATTACCAAACTTTGCGTAATCTTTTGAGATATAATGTTCCGTTAGTATTTATCAATTAATCAAACTTCTAATTCAGAATAAATTAGTGAATATTGCAATTTTTCATTACCTAGTTTTGCAAAATTCAATTACCAGACGATGGTCTGTGAAATTAGCGCCGAAATGGCTCTAAATTGTATCGCTTCGGGGATTTAGTCCATCTATTTTTGGTCAGATTAGGACAACACTCGGCCGGAAGAGTCCAACGATCAGAATGAACAAGAATAAGTCCGGATGGTTATGGTAATAGTGATTCCAATTATGATTAATTACTCGTCAATGAGTGGAAACTCTTTTCAATCGACTATTTATCGCAAAATCGATAACAAATTACAAAAAGTTATTGAATTGCAATCGTATTTCAATCGCGAGAGAAACGAATTACTTAATGAGTCAATTATATCGATTTCACAGCAGTTATTTAAAACTGCCCGCTGTGCCCAATGAGCCAAATGTACCCCAAGTTCTGGCAATTTTGAAACTAATACTTCGATTGATAAGAAATATGGATTTAATGGTAACCCAAAGGCAATGCTGTTATCGTTGGGTCGGCTCTAATGAAATGCGATGTAATTTAATTTAATGTCATTTCAATTAAGTTTATTAAACAATAAATTGATTACAAAAACCCGTTTTGGAATTCATAGCAATGCCTGTAAGAATGTGGACGAATGCCCATTGGAATGCCCATTGGAATGCCCATGGTGCAATTGTTTGCTTGTGGGCCATTAGCTGCCATCTCTCGCCCTCGACTACCACCTGTCCAAGTGATCAATCCTTTGGAACTTTTTTGTTACTTAAAGTAGCGGAGAGTTTAAAAACTTTTTTGACGAGTTTGTAGTGGTTTTAATGGTTCGGTATTTCTGGGCTCACAAGTGATCCAACGCCTGGCAAAACCTGTTTGAGCCGAACCAGAGTTCGCTTTCGGCTATTTTGCCATCAGTTGAATGTGTTTTCTACTTTCACTTCTTGTCTGGCACTGACTCCCTGTGACTGAATCCCTGTCCACTTCACCACCACTTCATTAGACCTTTACTTTCACTTTTAGACTGTTTTAGCTATTTTTGAGTTTCACTCGAGTTTAGTGCGAACTCAACAATCATTAGATTAGTTTTGAGTGAATTTTTATATTTTAGTGACCAATAGATCGAAAGGTTTTGTCTCTATCTTTGAAAGCGATGAACGATTTGGAGAGAAATATCGAT
>JAQGAJ010000243.1:0-18080 GCA_034689365.1 Liebstadia similis | reverse complement strand
ATAACTTACATCATTTGTTTAACAGATTTGGGATATCTGTGTACTGACAATGGGTTAGCCCTGAGATCGATGTTTGACTTTATTATTATAATATATTCGTTACAATCGTTACAATGGTTTGTAAGCCTAAGTGCAAAACCATTGCAAAAGCGTTAGTAATCAGAGAAAAACAAAAGAATATATTGGATTAGTTTAAAGAAGGGCTTAACATAAGGACACTTGTGATGAGATGAGACACAACTCCACACAATTCTGAGTCCGGCACGGAATCCAATCTCAATTCAATGCATACTTTTTAACGTTGAACTGATTTATGAGATTTTCGTTCTTTTTCCATATGTCAGACACAAAACAGACATAGTTTTCATGTAATATAAGCTTAGAATAAGTACTTGTCTCGGATATGACGGCGAGAAAAGTTCCAACACATTTACATTTGATCAGTCAGTGGTCGGGTGGTATCGCACTTACCATAACCTCAGCACTACCTTCAAGTAGTTCAGGAAAAAAAATTAAAAACTATTTTTAAGTGATATGAATTGTCATAGAGTTTGTGTAATCGCTTATATGACGAGCACTGATGTGCGAACCCTTTTCAGAGTCTGTTTCCACAAATCTTCTCTGCATTTAAATTCAATTTAAATTATATTAACTTTAATATTAAGAATAGTATTAAAGAGTTTCGCTGATCATTAAGGGAATCAAACGAATAGAAAATAGTTTTTTGGGAGTTTTTCGGCTCAAATACGATCGCGATTTGCATTGAAATATATTTTGGCTTTTGTGTAGACATTCATCAATCAATTTGCGAATTAAGTCGCTTTCAAATCGACATTACTTTCAATTGTTTTCATTCAAATTGTGTTTTTGTGGCTTTCATTGCGAACCAATTCATTCAGATTTTCAGATTTAATGGATCTCTAAATATGAAATTCTAAGAAATTCTTCGCAAAGTTTTTTAAAATGATTTCACAGTCAATGAGTTTTTATGTGAACTCTAAACGAACGGTTGTTCTCAACCAATGAAAGCCATTCACTTCGATATCTTTCTATTGAAAAATACCATTACTTCGACATTAATTTCATTTATTGAGAATTTCTTTCGGAACGCCTACAGTCGTATCAAAACTCCCACGACTTTTCATCAATAATTTACATCACTTTCTGCCTTTTGATGGCTTCGATCGCATATTCTTTATATTATTGAATAAAATCAAATCTAATTTCGACGACTGATTACAACACTTGGCTATTGTATTGAAGGTCTGGAACTCTATATTAATCCAATTTATCGCCGAAGACATGGCCTTTGAATCAGATTCTGTCTCTAATGAACTTCGTTAGCAAACATAAGAATTTGAAGATTAGATTCTTTGCAAAACATTTCATTTATTTAAGCAAAAAATGATAATATTATTATAAATTGACTAGAAAATTGAAATTTTTGACTTTATTGCCAGATAATTCACTGATAAAAGTCTAACGAAAATAATATAAGAAATATTCAATTGACCATTGGTTTTATAATAAAATAATATTTGATTAACGACGAACAAAAATCAACTTACATCCAGTGTTGAGCGCCACCGCATAGGTAGAGCTGGACAGTGGTCAAACCACTTGTGCTATCCTACAGGACTCCTTTTCTGCACTGCACTCTACCTGTGCGATGGCGCTTAACACTGGATGGGAAAAAGAAGTGCTGCTATGTGAAAGTTTTTTGTAAATCTTGTTATGCAGGGGAAAAAGTTATGCTGATTGAGTAAAATGAAACGAAAAACACTGTATTCTCTTTTCTATAGCAGTGTTGGAGTGAAGGTCACGCACTAGAGTTATGTCTCGGTCTCTCAAATTAGTATTGAAATAAGCAATGGCACAAAACCCGTCGGGGCTTTTTATCTTCGTGCTTCTAGTGTTAACACATGAAATACTAATTGTGTCACTGATAATAAAAAAGGTGTTTTGTTTTAATTAAGTTTTGTGTTGATCTCGAAGGGAATACTCGACTCAGTAATAGCCAAAGTGGCCCCGAAAAAGAAACAGAATACCCAACCAAAGTAAGTATAGGGAATTCCCTATATTTGTGCCCTCAAAATGTTATTTCAAATAAGGGGCAAATTTCCATTTTCCCCAGGGAAAGGTATGTCAGACTTAGAGAACAGGGGGTCACTGGGCTGTTCCCTTGGCCATCCCTGCCTTGAATGAACTCAAGGCCTCTAATTTTAATCTCGTTGTCTGTCAAACGAATCTTTAATCGCTATTTTAATTTAGCCACGAATAGAATGAAAGGCGAACTCATCTAAACCTGGAATATAAAACTCTTAATCGATTTTCTAGAAGTGCTTTCACTTTCTCGAAGTGTCAGAAAAGAAATTTTAAACCAAAAATATCTTAAACCAAATGATATAATTAGTTATAAGATGTCATTCGACGCCAATCGAAGCGATTGAGTGTCGAGTCGTTAATGAAATTGAGAGAAAAAAAGATTTTTTCATAATCGATCAGTTGATCCAATCGTAAAATTCAATAATAAAAACATTTATAGTTTTCAATTAACCGCAAAAAAGACATAATTTATTAGTCTATTGTCGTAATTCATTTCAAATACATTAAAGGCTTTTGATAGCGGTTTTGGAGTCGATTCAGAATTTCGTAGAAGAAATTTCAATGCCCACCAGGGATGGCTAATAGGGGGGGGGGGTATTCCAAAATCCCCCCTAGAAGCGGATCCAGGGCTAAGCCCCAGCCACTATTTTTCCCCAAATTTTTGTCGTAATTTTTCCCAATTTTCGCTAATTTTGATCAAATTTAGCCAAAAAATCACAAAAACGGCTAAATTCAGTTGAATTAAGTCCTAATTTAGCTAAAGTTTAAACTGGAAAAAAATTCAAAATACTCCCCTAAACCCCATAGACCGAGAAAGTTTAGCCACCTCTGGTCAACACTTACTATTAATTCTCTCGCAATTCATATAATAAACAATTTTCCGAAACTTAGTTAAGAAATTTCAAAATAAAATTTCTTTCTTTCAATTGGTTTATCGTCGCTATTGTTAGACACAAAACAAGTTTAAGATATTCTTTGCAATCCGTTTCAAACTCGACGATACGAACAGTTCTAAAGAATTAATTCAATTTATATGAAACTATTGTAACTCAAAAACGGACTCTTATTGAAAAAAATTCATTTAATTTATTTTTCAATAAATTAAATATAAGATTATTAAATATTAATCATCGAAAGAATGAGACAATTAATCGACTTATTAAATGTGAAATTTCAAAATGAATTCAAAATTTATAAAATATTAAAAATAAGAGATAAGTAATCAAATGAGTAATGAAATGTTTATTTTGTAGTAAACATTAATTAAAACAAACCTAAAGTAACTAAATTGCAAATAATTGTCAAATTAATTGACACGAAGTGAATGGACGTCACATCCAATCCGTCCGATCCGTCCAATCGCTAGTCATTTGGCAATCATTTAAATTACTTGTTTATGAGTTCATTGCTTAAGGTCTGCCTATTATTAGTCCTAATGCAGGCATTAATAGACAACGAGTTGAACGGACCTTATCTCTAATGGTTAAGCCTTTCCGTCAGAAGGACTGACTCGAAGCCCATGATTGGTAGACATTTTGAGCGATGTTTGAATGGAAACCAAATTCAATAATTCTATTGATTTGGATAATTGTTGTGAAAATAATTATTTTTTCTTCGAACCAATAGTTTGTTTGCTTTCAATATATAAATCATTTTGGCGTTAATCCGAAGACTGATTTCGAGCGCTCCGACCATAAGCGGCACTCATTTATCACAAGAGACTCACTGATCGCGAGGTAGTGACGAACGAAGAAAGAATTCCTTCGCATGGTTTCAATTATTTTCCGCTTCACATACTTTTCACCTTATTTTTCACACCAAAATCCGATTTAATCAAAACTAAATCAAGTTTAAGGTGTTTTCAGTTATAGTAATTCAGTAAATAGTTTAAAGAAGAGGACCTGAGAGCCAATGAATCTTCTAAGAGCTTCAGAATGTGGTTCCCGTTGTTGGCTCTGTTGCTCTGTTCCCTCTATGCATCTCTGTTTCCTCTGCACATTTCTGTCCCATATTCTGTATTCTGAGCCTAATATACAATACATGTAATGATTGTTCTCAGCCTTTGCTCTCATTTTTCACTGATGTTTAGTTCAGTGTTCGCCATATATTGGACTCGTGCTGAACATGGGTTTAGCCGTTGGCCCAAACATTACATAAAATAAAGTTTTTACCTTTCAGTCAATGCTTTGCGAGTGATTAGACTTCAGGGGATTAATAGTGACTATAGAGAGACGAACAGAGAGTGAATAAATCAGACAAAATCGACAGAAGAGTAGAGTAGAGAAGGTTTGGCTAACCTTTTGGGAGTCGACAAAAGCAATACATGAGATGTTATCCCATTGTCGGAGAAATATTTTCATTGTTTCCATTGTTTTTACATTAATCGTCAACTTTTGGCACAAATTCAACACAAATCACAAAATGTCTTCGCACAGAATTTATTAGACCTTTGACTCACTGCTCGTTCATTAATAAGACTCAATGTATTAATCAGTGATACCCAGAGGGAAATTATACTCAGATGGGGGCAAATATGCCATTTGTTGCCCATTGATAGACAAAAGTGAAGGAAACACGAGTTTAAGTGAAATCTGAAAATTGAATCCACAGTTAAACCCAATTCTAACTAAATTAATATAATTAATCATTTATTTTATTGCAATTAAACAAAGTTTAACCTAAATTGTGATTCAGAACTCCAAATGTGATTCTAAGTCTTCCTTAAACCTCGTTATTCTTTATATACCTCGAGGCAAATGTTGTGAAATGCGATTTATCAGTCAATTGTCAATTAGTCAGATATTAATGGACTTTCTTTTTCATCAAATTATCCAAATTATATTGATTTTGCTATCTTCCGAACAAATCACAGATATGGCTTTCGATTGTAACAAAAGCTAAAAAATCAATTCCACTAATTATTTCCTGTGATGTCGTGCTTTAAAAGTGTATAACAAATGACGATCGGTTACAACGATATCACTGATAGCTTTTAAAGTCATCGAATTTTTTAGAAAAGAAACGGTAATATTTCAACCATAGTTGAGATCAAAATTCAATTTCATTATTAAGTTTATAAGTATTTAATAATGAGAAGAGAATCTTAATAAAAGTGAAATCGAACAAAGAGTACGTTCAAAGTAGACATAAATGGCCATCGGATACATTTGAGTACAATGGCAACACTGGCATTGAGACCGTGATGGCTATGTCTCGACTCAAACTCAGACAAATGAGATCTCATTTATTCCAATATGTAATCGATTGTCAGAAAAAAATAAAAATCTCAAAACTGAGTCAAATTGAAGGCACAATCGATGAAATGCCGAATCGATTGGCAAATTGATCGCCGGATCCTTCGAGGGATCAAATAATTTAATTTTTACATTTGCCAATCATAATAACGGGTCCGACGATATTCGCGTAATATCATCGATATAAAAATGAGATAATCTATTCAGACTATCAAACAATTGTATGGCAATACTTTCAATCAAGTGATTAATTTCATTAAATATTTGTTAATTGTCAACCTTTTCTCTTTCTCTTTCCCTTCAATTTAATTTAATTTAATGTATTTCTTGAATAAAATATTAAACTCAAAAATTGTATCACATCGAGCATTCTTATCAACGATTTGTTGGGCTCTGATTATAATATGTGTAAAATAGAAGCGAATATCAAACAATTTGATTTGAGTCGACCGGGGGTTCAATTGAGGGGAGAATCGAGTTATTGGCTATTTTTTGAGTAAAGGCATCAAACGATGACATCAATGATCACATTTGAATATATCAGAGCTCTTATGTGTCGACTCAATGCATATATCAATGCATAAGAAGATGAGTCCAATCGAAGAGAAGAGCAATGAGTGGCTCATTATTATTGCTCAACTGATTTGTGACATTCATTCCATTCATTAAATTCGAGTATTGAGTGAATTCTCTTTCAATACTAAGCGTTGGCCAAAATGTTTGACATATCTTATCGGCAAAACTCGTCGTTTCAATGAATGTTCACTTATTCGCATCAATTCTCATCCAAATTAATGCCAATTCAAGTAATTGTTTGCTTATATGGCTATGAAATCAGAAATGAAAAATCAATTTAGAGAATCGATTCACCGAATGAACAAATTTACCATTTCTTAAAACCATTGTTTCCATTGTTACTCTTGACTCAGACCCGCGATTGTCTTCTTTACCAATAAAGCCAATCAGAAAAATAGATATTTTGTTGCGATTCTTTGTTTTAAGTCATTTTTATTTATTTGAAAAGATTTGAAATAATATTTGTTTTAATATCGTTTAGGGTTTTGTTCTCTTATTTCAAATCAATTTCTTCAATGGAATCTAAAAACCAGAGTTCGAGACTTAGAGGGGATCGAGATTTGCAACGATTGTGTCATTCAATGTCTTTTGTGATACAATCTTTTGTGGACTACTTTTCAGTTATAGAAAATCAAATCATTTTTTGAGTCGAAGTCAGACATCAGTAGAGAACACAATAACGATCGGGCAGTGAATAGAAATTCAAATTCTTTACATTTTTTTCGGATAAACTTTGAGAACAGAGAATTGACAACAGAGGGAGAATTGATTTGTCCGAATGGGCGCAAAATAGGCAAAAAAGTCAAGTTTGTATTGGTTTATGTATTGATTGGATTCGATTAATTCGATTATTGTATTTAAGAATTGAATTTTCGTCAAACAAGTGTGACGTTTGATACGAAACCAATGACTTGTCATCAGAAGCTTGTATTGCATGTAATTGATTGCAGTCTCTCTGAAAAAGCGTTCGGAGAATACGAAAAATGTTTGAAAAGATATGCAATTCTTTGTTGTCAGAGAAAAGGGTTTTCTTGTGATTGAATTGAGACTAAAATCGATTGTTGGCTCAGAGAATGCTATTAACAATAATCGATTGAATTGCAGTTTTCAGACCATCTTTACATCCGAATGATGTCTAACTTTAACTTTTAATAAATTGAAACAAATGCCTATATATTACACGTTTTGCTGCTTTCGAAAGAATAAAATATAAATTTAGTTATAATTTTATCGATTAACCCAACATTGGGTCGGCTCGGGTTCATACTATACTATTGCTCTTGGTTTTTGTGAGGGAGGGAAGGAGGGAGAGAGAGAGAGGGAGAGAGAGAGAGAGGGAGAGAGAGAGGGAGAGAGAGAGAGATCAAGCCTTCTGTATAGAGTATTAACTCTTTGAAACTGATTTCATTTGATTGAATGCAATGAGGATTATGTCTGCAAAACCCAAAACTTTATTAGGGATTGTGGCAAACGTTTATTCAGTTTATGGACAAGTAATTTGAAAATAATCGCTTCAGACGTTGTGAACATAAATGCCAGCAAAGGATTACAAATGATTTTAATAATAGAAAACCTTTTCTCAGAAGTCATATTAAAATAGATATCAGTTCTAAATAAAAGTAATTATTTGCCGATTTAGCCGTCATTTTATTCTCTAATTGGCGATCATTTTATTATTATATTACTATTCAAATCAGTGATGAGATGTTGAATATTAATCGACTTTAATTTTCACGATCAGAGCTCAGAAATAATTATTTTAAAATTCAAATTATATTTTGTTTAAATATATTTCAAATGAAAATTTTGTGAATTCAAGTCATATATTGACCGAAAAGATGTTTTATTGTCTTAACATTGGATCTAAAAGACGATCGAAAGTCAGGACATCTCTACTTCTAAAATGATAATCGACTCAAAGTCTGATTCAATGTTTGGCAGTGAAAAGCCATCGAAAGAGTGCAGCTCTGCATCGATTCAAACGATTGCAGTGAAGAGCGTTTGTCGTCCACTGAGTGGCTCTCGAGCTCTGAAACTGAACGCAACGACAAATGAATTAGCGATTGAAGGGTTTCTCAACGCTTCTCAAACACGAATTGACTGAATTGACTGCTAATGAATGAACATTTGTGTCGCTAATGCATCTCAACTGAGCGATCATGTGATTTGCTAAATGAAACCATACCTGGACTCTAACTTGGGATCAATAGTGGAGTAGATATACAATTGGGTCATAGATTTCTTTGAGAGAGACATGAATTATGTTCTAATATATAGAATATTTGGGTCATTTCAATGTCGGCCAATCACGAGTTGCCTTCAAAGACATCGCTTTGAATTCCGTCCTTTAAAATAATGCCCATTATTAGCATTTTGTGGACCACATCGCACATAATCGGGGCTCTAAGGCTTGAGACGACAATCGCTGTGATTCGGATGCAAATTAATGGACTGAAAATCTGGAGAATCTCTAATTGAAAGCAAAACAAACGGCTTTAAGACAATTGAAGTCAATTCTTTAATCAAAGGCTTAACTGAATTAGTATTGAATTCTGAAATCAAGTCTTAGTTCTCGTCGTTTAAAGCGAACTATTGTTAAAAAGAGTAAAGATTTTTGTAATAAAGACAATTGAATTGAAAGCGAATATAATTCAATAGAAATCATTTGGCAAACAAAGAGTCAGAGAAAGGAAGCGAACGGACGACGGCTTTCAGTCATTTGTCTAATATATTTATGTGAAGCCGAAGAACACCGATAGTCAACACAATTATTGGTCAAACATTTACTCTGTTTGTCGCCTAATAAGGAAAACATGTGTTCCTCAGGCAATGTCTTCCAGTTATTGATCGCTTGTATCACTTCTTACATCAAAACCCAGTCATTAATCGAATCAATGGAATCGATGTTTCATTTATACTCTTCTCTAAAATGACTTTGGAGTCGAAAATTTAATTCTGATTCATAATAACCGAAATAGTTTGATGAGTTTGATCCCGGTATTGATGATCGGAGGCCAATGGGAAATGTGTAGTGGTATTCCTTCATCGTGGGTCATCGCCATTACCGCCATTTCCATTATTATTATCATAACTTTTGTATTATTCAAGAAAAAAAACTAAAAGACTTCAGAAATGATAAATCGAATAAATTTGAAATAAAACGAACAAAAAGTTCAGAAAATATTATTTATTGAAAAAATTTGTATTCCTTTCGTTAAAATAAAAGTTTTTTTTAATATAATAATAATTTTTAGTTTTTTCTGTTATTTCAGTTCAGAAGACAAAACAGATTCCAGTTTATTGTGATTTAGTTGAATGAGATTTGCGATAAGGGGTCTGAAGAATAGTCTGGTTTTGACTCTAATATAATAAACTAAACGATTGATGTCGTGCTCTGAGTTTGACTTTTATTCAATTATGAAACGCCAAATCGCATCCATAGGTAGTCCTAATGAACGCAACTAATTAGTGCCGGCAGTGGTCGGCAATGGTCTGAGAGTTGGGCTCAGATCGAGCGCACAATTGAATAAATAATCAACTTTTGGGACACAATTGTTGTAATTACTCAATAAATGTTAGAATGACTTGTCTTTGGCTGAAAAAAATACTCAAACATTTGAGACTTTTGTATGAAATGACAAATATTTACGAATCGACCACTAATTCAATTGATTTTTTCCCTTATCTCAGATGATGGCGACGAAGTGACTCTAATGTACGCCAAACTCGAGGTATTTATCGATCAATGCCTTTATGAAAACCGCTTATCACAGAATTCGTTAACATTAATGCAAAATTATATTTAAATCAAAACCGAATTCAGCGAAAAGTTGGAGAAATCAAACTCTAGTTATGAATTATTACACAAATTGATCGCATTCTCCGAAAGCCATCGATTGCCGCAAAGAAACACAAATCTAAACATTTTTAATACTAATTGAAAGAAAAATTTTAGTGAAATTGCTTTTTTGTTTCGCAGCTTTGGTTGCAATTAATATGCAAATGCGATAACAAAACAAAACGCTATTAATTTAAATGTAATTCTAATCTTAACCGAATCTGTCTGTTCCGAGAACTTTGTGAAAAAAGGCTAAAAACTGTTTTTCTTAGCGATTGAGAAATTTTTGTACATTTTCCTAATAACAAGCAATTATGTGAATGCAATGAAATTAAGGTTTTTTTTAGGGTAAAATCGTCCAAAACTAAGTATTCAATGATATGCAAGATATTAAAGGAATGTTTAGTTTGTGGCTCAGTCTCAGAGATAGCAGTGATTGTTGTCGACGACGAGTTTGACCACTACTCTGGCCATCGGATCGGTTCATATTCAAGTCAAATGAATTACTTCGAGCCCACAATAAGTGAGAGTCTGTGAGACAGTCATTAAACAAGTATTTTGAGCATCAATTCATTAAACTAAAAGGGATTCAAGAATTACTGTTAATTAGAGCAAAGTTTTGCCGAAGAGTTTGTGACCAAATGGACGGCAAATGTGTGATTGACTCCAAATATATTCAATACATAGGAATTCACTCAACTGTTTAACGTTTTCCGATCCTTCAGTCCTTTTCAATCAAGTTTTGGCAGAAGAAAACATCTTATAATTAAAACCAATAGTAAAATGAGACCAAAGGCTCTCTCTTTCTCTCCCTTTTCTCTCCTTCTCTCCCCTTCTCTCTGTCCACCTATTCCTTCCTGTCCTTCCCTTTTAACGAATGACTGAATGGAATAATAAGAGTTTTGGACAAAAAATAGGCAAAAGGTTGGAATCAGAGGCCAAACACAAAAACTCTTCAATTATTTCGAGCGAACAAAAGGCTATTATTTTGTTCGTTAAATAAATGGATTGTAATTGAGATAAGATTGCGATCAAAGCATCGGTTCATTCAATTCATGCAATTATTAATTAATTATTTACACAAAAAAATGCAAATCCAATGACATTTCAATCGTTTGATGTCTTATTCAATGGATTTCGTGATAAATTGATATTTTTATTGCAATCAAAATCGATAAATGTTTAGAACCTCTGAAGCGATACTTTTCCATGAATTGTATATTTTTTTCAAACATTAGAAGTAATTAATTAAAAATCCGTTCAAATTTTCATTAATTGATTCATAATTAGTATTTGAAATACAATTTTCAAATTATTTATTAATGAATTCCATTAAGTGTTGAATCGATGACTACCGGGGATTAAAAAGTGTTGGAATAGTTTGAACACTGATTCGAACATTCGCTTCACAATTATCTAGTTTTCATGGATCCGATGTAAACAATAAATTGTTCGTCAAATTATGAGAGAATTTCAACGATTCTGTTATTTTCACATTCATTCACATCATCTCTAAAATTACGAATTCTCACTAATTGTGATTAAAATTACAAATCGATTACAAATAAATCTGATATTAATATATTTTAACAACAATTGATCGCAAATTTAATTCATGAAACAATAATTCATTTGACAAACGTTGAGAATATGTCAGACCATTGGTTGCTATTTGTCTGTTAAGAGAAAAAATTAAATTTTTATTTTTGTTTGAAAGTTATTTAAAAATGAGGGCTATTATTGTGATTAACTGTACGAAAAAAAAAAAATATTCATTCGTTTAATAGTTTTTTATTGATAAATGTTTGACTCGTGTGCTGACCATTGGATGATAAATCAAAACCATGTTTTCAAATATATGGGTCTTCAGTGTTGGTCCAGAAAAGCATTTATGGCTCAACAAAATTGGCTTAAAATTGGTATTTGGATCGTGAGATGCTTTGCCAGAAGTGAACCAAATTTGTTGCCGAAAACTTGAATTATTGATGAATCAGAATCATTGCCGTCTCATAAACTGATCCCTCAGACCAACCGATACACAGAGAAGAATGTCTTCGATCAATCATAAGATATTCTCTCGTTTTCCTCGTTCACAAAAATTTGCGAAAAAATTGAATTTGCGATCATTATTCACAAAAATCTATTTCATTGAATCGTTGAATAAAAATTGTTTTAAAAATATATTTCTTTACGGAAACAAATCGAAGACATTCTGGCGAACAATGAAAGCGAACTTCACTTTATTTATACGAACAAAAAAATTTTGATTAATTTCTTTTAAAGTTTGTCTCAGATCACTGTAAAAATGGATTTGTTATTTGTTTTGATTTAGACATTTGACAAATGATATGATAGGCTCTCATCTTCGCCAAGAAGTTGTTCCCAAATTGATTGCCCGCCAGTCGAACAACAACTCAAATCATTATGGAATGGATGATCGCATCAATGGTACAGCCATTACACTCTTCTCTGTTTCCCATTCAGACCAAGAATATTCTTGCCTTAACTGTAATCTATTCATCTGAATATAAGTCTCAAACCAAATGAATCAATTGAAAACATTTAGAATTGAATTCAAGTTAAGTTTAGTCTCATTTCTATAGATAGCCAGAATGGTCTAGTTAGACCACTTGAGAAATTTGGAGACTTTGAAAGTTGAAAGTTTTGTTGATGTATTGGGTGAATCATTATGTGTAGTCATAATGATTAATAGGACTCAGATATTGTTTTTTAATGAACTGAACCTACAAACCTATTAATACCCCGATCAAATAATCCCGTCTAAAATGTTGGCCATGCATACCTTTAATGAACGTTTCACTAAAATTACCTAAACTAAAGTTTCCTAAAGTTAAGTCCACATAATTTTGTCAAGTGAAATTTGGCAACCCTAAATATAATAAATTTTAAGTCATTTCGAATACATTTAACTGTATTTCAATGTAAAGAATTACTGACTATTAGAGATGTGAGTTGTGAAAGATGGGTAAATTTCACCCTAAAATTTATGAAAATTCAGTGAAAGTTTCACCAATTTTTGCCTTTTAGAGAAAGTTTCATTGATCAATGAAAAATTAGTAAAAATTCAAAAACAAAGTGATTAAAAGATTGAAATAAACCCCTCAATCGTTAGATCAGTCTATTTAATGATATGTAACGCCAACGATCGTATTTACGATACTTGAATCCCCAGTTTGTGCTGACTTTTATATCATTAGATCTATTTTTCATGAAATTTTCACTAAATTTTCACCTCTAAATTTTCTAGGGTGAAATTTCCCAACTCTATTAGATATACAATATATATCTAATGTAAAAAATGCTTAAAGATTAATTAATTACTTATAAACACAAATAAAGTATTAATTAATGATTTTCAAAAATAAAAAACGTTAAAGTAATTAACATTCAAATTATATCCGGATTTATGTTAAGAAAATATTTTGATAATTTTGAGCATAAACTTGTTGACATTGATATTTAATTGGCAAAACCTAATGATATTTGAGAGATAAAGTGCATAAAATCTAATTAATGTTATTATTATAATTTCAAAACTACTCGTTTTTGAGACACTCCTGAAAATAATAGGATTTTATATCAATCTTTTTTAGTTATCTCGAAATTATTGATAAACTCTATTATTAGAATAGGCTATCAAAGAGGGACAATCAATCGATTTGAATATTAGAGAACCAAAGAATAATATCTGTTAAGCAAAAGAAGATTTGAGAGTATAGTCAATGAATAGAATTTATATGTTTTGTATTTGATATTTAGTTCGTTTACTCAATGATTGAATAAACGATTACTCAATAAGTGTCTGTCAATATCGAGTCAAAAATAGCCATACATTTACATATTTATATCTAAGTTATATCTGAGTTAATATTTAACAATTGCTTATATTTAATGGCTTTAAAGTGAAGATGAGTTTTGATACCTTTGAAACTTTCCCATCAATGAAATATACAATAGAATCGTTTTCCTCTGCGCATCACTCGTTCACAACACTACCAAATGTTTGCCAAAAGAGAATATCGATGAATAGTTTTGAAATCCTTTTATATCCAATTCAATCAAAAGTCGTCTCAATTGCGGGAAATTGTCTCCGAATAACCCCAAATGTCGGCAAACATTAGATATGTCTTTATAATGAAAATTAAACGTTAATTTCATTTCGAGTGTTTGTAAGCGTTGAAAACGACTGAAACCAGAGATGACTTCAAATTGTGTTTCTTCTGGTATATTAACAAAATAAAGGGTTGTCTTCAAAGACACCAATTGATCGCAAAATCTGTTCTGTATTTCAATATCTTGATTAGTACAGAAACCGGAATTAAGTTCTTTGAGTTTTGGCAAAAGAATCTCATTATTAGATGTATAGAGTAATCTTGAGTAGAGTTTCGGAACTTTAAGTGAAACCAATTGTGGAGTAAATAATAAGAAAAGTCTTGTCTTTCTTAACATATCTTTACTCATATCAGAAAAGATATTGTAAAATAACGACAAATATTTGAGTTTTTGTCCACACTTTTCACCGAAATATATAATACTTTCATCACTTAAGCCATAATACAAGCGAATAGATAGTCGTCTCAAATGATGAATATTATCTGCTATCAGATGAAGAACTTTGTCATCGATGATAACATCTTTAGTGATATCGATGTCAACCAAAGACTTCAGTTTTTGTAAACACTTTTCAAAGACATTGTGCTTTAGTTCCCAACTCTGTCCACACCTAAGACGACGTTCTTTTATGAAGTTCTTGTTATCTCTACTAATCTTCAGAACAAATGTCTTATTGAAGACAAGTCTTCGCCATTGAGTGGACAGACATTCAAATCTGAATTTGTCTTCAATTGTGAGGAAACTGAGGATCAGTTCAGTCAAGTCGTCGCCAAACCTCTCGAATGATGTCTTCCTTTCAATCATTTCATTAATCTCTTGGTTAGTCTTCAATTCACTCGAAGACTGACACATAGACTGAACACTTGTTCGGATGGCCTCACAGTTGTCGTTACTCTTCTTATAGCTCTCCATTTGATTGTCTTCTAATGTCTTCACTTCTTCTTCAGTATAACCACTCTTTGACTTATGGATAGCCTCACAGTTATCGTCCATTTGTTGTCTCCGATTGTCTTCACTTCTCTTCAATCTCTTACTCAAAGCCATAACTCTATCGACGCTTTCATCCGAATCCCTATCAAAACAATTCATGTCTTCAGACATATTCCAACACTTTTTGAAATAATTTTCAAATTAAATATTTATTATTTGATTCTAAATTAAATTTACTTTCGATTCAATTGATTGTTATTTAATTAAATCAAAACAAAATTTGTTTACATTTAAAGAGCAAAACACTGACAAACGTCTCAACAATAATAACGTCAATGATTTGAGATCTGAATCAATGCTCAAAAACTTTTTATTTTATCATTTTATTTCAAATATAATTAACAATAATATTAATTAAATTCATATTTAGATCAATAAATATTATTATTTGGAATTTCAATTGAAATCCAATTTCAAATTAATCGGGATATCTGTTGTTATATGATTCGATATTTCCTACAAAACATCGGAAATAGTGTTGAATTTGTTTCGCTCTTTCGTTGAACTGTTTAATTATAATTATAAATAAGCTTTTAATTTTAATTAACTTCTAATCATTTATGGTTTAATTTCAGGTGTTATAGCATTTTTGTGTTGATTTTCATTCATTACGATATTACCGGAATTTAAGGGATTCCCGTTTGGGAAAAGGGAGGGCTTGGAAGTGACATTTGTTGACCCGGAAGATAAGGGAAGTGGGTTTACGCACTTTGTCGGTGACTAATAATAAACTGAATTTTCGGGTTTTGTATCGCTATTTGTTTGAGTCTTTCACTACTTTCGGAACTCATTTCCAAAGCTTTTCCGAAATAGGGTTTCATTGATATTCTTCTTAAGTGAAGACAATTATCGATAAGTTGTTTAACACCGGAATCACTGATCGGTTGATCGTTTCCATTGTGGGCTTCAATTTCAAATGATTTCAATTGTTTTAATTGAGATATAAATTCAAGCGATTTATCGGTTAATTGTTTGTCTGTTTTGATGACCAAAGACTCCAATTGTGGTAAATATTGTCCAATATTTTTGAAGGTATTGTCCGACAGATTCATGGATTCAATCTTCAAATGTTTTAATTTAGATAATTGTCTCAAATCAGCGAAAGAGATGTTAATATCAGTCTCTTCTGAATAATCATAAACTAAACCGATCTCGAGTTCAGTCAATTGAGTGAATGTCGAGAATATCGATGAATAGTTTTCATTTCCTTCAATATCAATCAATTCAATCTTCAATCGTCTCAATTGCGGACAATTTTCTCCCATTTGTCTCAAATGTTGACAAACAATATACGAATGGTTATCGGAATCTAAACTCAATTCCAATTCCAATGTTTGTAATCTTCGGAAACGACTAAAACCTTTGATGACTTTGATTTGAGTTTCTTTTGCGGTCTCTTCGAAGTCAAGCTTTGCCTTCAGAGACACCAATTGATCGCAATATTTGTTCTGTATTTCAATCATATCTTCAGGACTACAGAGATTGCAATCAAGTTCTCTGAGTTTCGGTAAAACTAATCTAAAGTCAGGGTAAATGAGAAAACTTGAGTGAATTTTGTAGACTTCGAGTGAAACCAATTGTGGGGTAAATGATAGCAAAAGTCTTATCATTTGTGTATCATATGAATGAACATTATTTATCGACAATAGCTTTAGTTTTTGTCCACACTTTTCACCGAAATATTGAACACATTGTTCACTGATGTCTGGATGCCAGGGAAGTGATAATCTTTTCAGATGATGACAATTATCAGCGATTATCTCAAGAACTTTGTCTTCGATGACAACTTTGTTCTCCATTTCGATGTCAGTCAAGGCCTTCAGTTTTCGTAAACACATTTCAAGGCTTTTTAGATTCAAATTATAATATTTTGATTTCGGGTCTATAAACATCTTGTCTTTGATACCGATCTTAAGAACATATGTCTTATTGAAGACAAGTCTTCGCCATTGAGTGGACAGACATTCAAATCTGAATTTGTCTTCAATTGTAAGGAAACTGAAGATCAGTTCTGATAAGTCGTCGCCAAACCTATCAAACGATGACTTCCTTTCAAAGACTGACATCATTTCCAATCCTTTACTCAAAGCCATAACACTATCGACCCTCTCATCCGAATCCCTTTCTTCACAATTAATATCTTCCGTAGTCTTCACTCTATTCTCAATCAGGTCTTCAGATGTTATATCGGTTTCACTGTTTTGTAAGACTTTCGATGACTTTTCAAATGATTTAATATTCGTTTCACTCATTCTCGTTGCCTTAAAAATATTTTAAATTTAATTCAAATCAATATTAAAACAAATAAACGAGTAATAAATTGAATGAATTTATTGCGTTTTATTATAAATCTCACTACAAAATGGTAGCTTTTGAGTTATAATGTGTAATAAGATTGAGTATTACATTGAGTTATAAGCTAAAGGGCAATAAAATATAATCAGTATTCAAGACTACGAGATATGTTACTATGAAAACTGATTGCTGATAAAGGAAACAAATGTTATAGTCAAGATTGGTAGCTTTTCATAGAAATAACATTTCATAGTGAATATTTCATCAAATATTTTTTTGCTTTTCAAAACGAACGCATACACTATATCCCTACGGTAAATGTAGTGAAAAAATTGCGGTTACTCTTCGCGCCGGCCCAGGGGGGGGGGTCCCTGGATCAGCTTCTAGGGGGGATCTCGCGAAATTTTCGGCTCTAGAGAAGGATTTTAGAATACCCTTCCCCCTATTAGCCACCCCTGGTATAGAGCTTAATTGGGAGTAGCGGCAAAGTGCATCTCGATAGCAAGCAAATTTTTTTATCATTAGATTTATCATCCAAAATTATGTAAGATGAAATTCTTAAAATCAATTTCAATTTTAATGAATGAAAATGATTTTGATTATATCATATAAAATTGTAAAGTTGTATTTTTCACTCATCTAGATTGATTCATCAATATTAACATGACTATAAATTTTACTAATATTACAAATACTATGATCTGTGTTGATCTCCCGATTTTTAAAAAGAAATCAATTCTCAAAAATCATGATAAGATTTAACCATTAGCGGATTTTGAGAATTTCGTCTTGTGTAATTTTGCATCATAAATATAATGGTACCGAAATTATCCTGCTATCACGATCCACTTTACCGCTAGAGTTGCCAGACCCACTTACTTAGTAAG
>JAQGAJ010000242.1:0-18092 GCA_034689365.1 Liebstadia similis | reverse complement strand
TGAGTTTATTTTTATTTATTCATTTTTCAAAATTAACTTGGTAAGAATTAGGTTGATAGATATCTTGATCTCATTAGAAATTGATTTAATAAAAGTTTAACTATAATTCAAATTAATTAGATTTATTATTTTACTAAAAGTATAAACTGTAACCTGATATCTAATGACTTAAATAATCCTTATAAATTAAATTGATCTTATTCTATCAGTTGGCAAATCGATTTGGATTTTATTTTTCAATTTTAACTTTGTATCAATCGAAATCATTTAATCAACTATTTATTGATATTCAAGTAAATATGCAATTAATGACTTAAAAATGAATTAAATTAAAATTATTGAACTGTTTATTTGAATTACAAACTGTAATTCAGTATTTATTGTCTAAAGTTCTTGTTTATATTTAAATTAGTTCTAACTTAAATGAGAAAAAAATGCATAGAAATAATTTTTAACTTGGTTAAAAAAAATTTCATGTAAATCATAAATTTTGCAAATCTAATCACGATATTAGTTAACGAAAACATTAGTATAGTTGAAGTCATTATGATTGAGACCACCGAGAGTTCAGACACATTAAGACTACGGATAACTAGTCTTTTAATTTATGAAATTAAATATCAATTCCGATAAACCACTGAATAGTTTTTCGCTTTTTAGTCCATTAGTGAACTAAATATTAGTCTTGAAATGCATTTCCAGATTAGAAACGATCGGATTTCACACCATTTCATACCGATTAAGGTCACCCAAGATCGACATCTTTGGTAATCAAGGGTTTATTTGAATTTCGGTTCAAGTATTTGCCTAAGACCTTGACCACAGCGGAAAATTATATTCAATTTAGAATTTTATTTAGATTATAATCGCGATTCTGTGGTCTATAATCAGTAGTTTCGCACAAACCTGTGCTCACATAGGAATGCCTACTAATAGCCACCCGAGCTCTGAGTGAGGCCATAGTGGGAACCGTCCCGTCATTACTCCGATGCCTCGGAGGCGACTAATGGCCACTAATTTTGATTATTTTCATACAAATACTAAGTCTTTCTAAAGGGAAGGCCGACCACAGCAACGGAAGGGACAAACATTAGTCGTCCAAAGTTTTGGACACTTAATCGTTATTTTATTCTTATCTAAAGATATTTTCAAATTCCGAGCGATGTCTGCGAATAATTATATAAGAATACAATACAACGACTGTTTTAATCTTGCAAACAGATCATGCGTTTGCACCAGAGCTAGAGATAAGGTAAGCAAATTAGGCAAACATGGGAATTTTGGCATCGGATCAAGATTAACGCCAGTTATACCTCTCTTCTAATGGGTAGGTATTTGCGAATCACTACCGAATTCACGACTCCAGAGGTCATGAATTCAAAATCCGCTACTTTATTGACGAAACATGTGATTTGTGTTGAGAACAATGGGTTTTTTACTCTTAAATCTTGGCCATCACAACGGTTTCTGTGAGAGACGAACCAATACTTTTGTTTTATTTCCTCAAACGCCTCATTGTATTAGACGTTTTCGACACTTCACATACTTTTTATGGTGTGCTCAGAGCACAGGGTATATCACAATAGCTCTAAAATATTCCTCTATAGACATGTTTAGCACATATTTGCTGAAAATAGGCAAACATTTTAAGTATAGACTAAGTTTCGATTGATAGGTAAGTACTTCTTGAGAGGGTCTGTCTCTTCACTCTCCTCTCCCGTCCCTTTGCAACTGATCGGTCGGACACACGATATCCGAGACAATGACTTAAGTAGTCTTTGTTGAGCTCTTCGTCTGAAAGATGATTACATAAAAGCTCTAAATTGTCGTATCGTTGAGGAGGGTCTGGACTGAAGAGGAAAGGTATTAAAGAACTGGATGTCCGGGCTCTTTGATAAGCACGAACATTGGTCACGGACAATTATGTTCTTGTTATTTTCGTTATGGTAAAGTTTAAATTACACCAGAGTTTTGTTGTTTTTGAAAGTTTGCTTTCTCTTTTCACTCGAGAAAATGACATAATTATGGCCAGTATTTTGATATCATGGGCTAAATTGCCACTACTAAGACATTCCGTGTCAATGGGTTTGTACTGAAGAACTTCTTCATGGGTTACATAAGACAATGGACTTCTGTATCAATCAATCAGAAACAGACAAAAGTTTTGTTTTTTCTCGGATTTGTTTCTCATTTTTCAATTCTGACGAAACTGTTGTTTCAGTTCGCGAAATATGGATTACATTTGAGACTAAAGTTGTTTTTTGCTGTTTTTTCAACACTGGGCTGAAAGTAAGAAATCCCATAACGACTCAGTGTTTGTCTTCCAATAAAAATCCTATTTTTCAGTCCCATTATTGTCTGCAAAATGTAGTATAAGTTCCCGTAGTATCTCAACTGCTGTCCAATTGAGTCGAGTGTATAGTCTTTGTTGAAAATGAATTTTTACTTTTTTTTCACTCATTCTTTCCATCAGTTTTTGAGCTCAACTGTAGATAAATAGCTATAATTTAGTTGGAATCCCACTTCCGAACGGAATAGAGACGGCTGTCCCCCCGTTCCCCGACCAGCACAGGCATAAACATAAGCAAACACTCGACTCAAGCCTACAAAAGTGGCTCAAATATGTGTGGTTATATAAGTTTTCACTCGCTAAGCATGCTTATTCTCCACGCTAGACTGAACAGGCAGATGTCTTTTGTGTCATCATGGCATTCATATGCTAAATAACACCAAAATATGCATGCTAATGAGTTTGTTCTGCTCTTTGGAATAGCCCTCTACACCAAAAAGCTCTTATAATTATCCCAATATTGCCTTTTTGTATATCATTTGCTATATTATTACACAGTTTTAGTTCAATTGATTTCGACTCAAGTGTTAGTTCTTCGGTATAAGTATTGTAACAAAAGAGGTATTATTAATACCGAAGAAGTATTATTCTAACCGAAGATGTATTACACAAACCGAAAGTAGTATAACTAATACTGAAGAGGTATTACTGGCATAGTCTTGGCTTTACATCAAAGGCTATGATTATAAGTGTAGTCGCGTTTTAAAAATTGTTTTCTGTTTTCTTTACTGAACATAAAATTTATTATAATATCCACCGATTCTGGCCTTAAAAGCAGTCACTAATCGATTGGATTTAATAGTGAAATAAAGAAAAAGTTTTCTGTTTTTTATGGCATTTAATGAATTGGTAGAAAAAATATCAGAATTTTCCGCTAAGAAAAATGTGTTTCTCTATTAAATTTCAAAGTTTAGAATATAAATTAGTCTAATCTATCAAGGTTTGTGAATTTTAATGAGAATTTTCAATCTTGATTGGTGTTTGTCGTCTGATTCGGTCAAATAAATAGACAATTATTCGATTAAATTATCGATTCCTTTAACTTTTCGCTACTTTATTTTTATTGACGATCGTAAACGTGGGCCCACACTATCCATACTAATACCCAGCGTACGAGAAAATATCCCATGAGTTCAATGCAATTTAATGGCCATAGAATAGCGATTATTCATTAATTTTTATTTTCTTCGCCAAAAATAATAAAAACCTTTTTTTTACGCGACTTTGAGAAACAGTATTTTAGATCGTTTGGCGACTATCATGGCTATCATGGGCACAAATTAAATACTCGTCCCCTAATGATAATTATCACATAGTGCTCATAGCATTTATAAGAGTTAATGATGCCTAGTTTGTTGGGTTGGGATCATAGATAGCCATTTTCCATACAGGGATGTGCAAAATCTACCGAAAACTGCTATTTTTCCTAAATTTTCCAACAATGGGAACTTTTCTTTGCCCCAAATTCCAAGAAAATTTGATTTAATACGAAAATTCCTGTATTTTAGGCTAAAATTTACAGAAATATCTACATTAAAAAAGGTTTTCACGAGGAATACCCCCTCAGAGACATCCCTGGATTAAAATTAGTGAATGTATTTCACATAAATCCTGTATTTGGGTTATCGAACACCAGATTTATGGCCGGGATATAAATTTTTGAAGGCCTGGGCCTTAGAAATGAGTGCTCTTTAAGTGTTCTTCTCTTCTGAGACCAAATTTGGTGAAAAAAATTTCTCGACTTCACTGAAGAGTTGGAGAATTTTTTTTTTAACGAAGACTTCTTGTGATTAATTACTAAACGGCTCTTAAGTTTTGAGAATTAAATTCTAGATAGAGCTCGCTATTTATAACTAGATAGTTGTTGTTTTTAGCCTTTTATAGTTGAGTTCAATTTAATGTCTCTCTAAGGATCGATTGACCGAAAGGACTGAAGAAATATATAAATTTTTACTACTTTTAAACGAAATTTTCGCTCAATTTCTTCGCCAATCATTTAATTTGTGATCGCTTTCAGAGTCGCGGCGTTTGATTTTGAAATTATATACTCTTAGATGGGCAGAGGATATGCCAGTAGTGGGTATTCCTTAGTGGAAAATCGGCTAAAAAGACTTCCACTCTCGAGATCACTATCTAATTGAATTTGACTCCAAAAATCAATTCAATTTTCTACTAAGGGCTTAACACAAATGCCCAGTTTATCATAAGTCCGTCACAAGTAATAAGTCGTTTTGCCCATCACTGAGAAAATTAAATTTCGAGACCGAAAGTGTTCTTCACTTAAAGCTCGAGAATTCAATTCAATTGAATTTTGGAATAATTTTTTTCGGTTCAACTGTATATCGATTTTCTCCTACATTACTATAAACTGGGTCTTTTGAGTTCGAGTGGAAAATTTGATTTAATAATTTCCACTATGGAATGCAGTCTTGAGTTTTCAGAGAGCAATAAATTACTTTTCGAAATCCAAGAGCAAAAAATTCCTTCATTTCGCCTGAGGTTAAGGTATTTCTATCCAGACTTTTGATATATGAATGATTAGTGTGAACAATGATTAGACTGACCAGATGCACTTATTTTCTAATTGAATTTTTATGATTTTTAGTTAAATTTCGAAGAAATGCCAAGAGAAATCTCTAGATAAATTGAACTTATTCATTTTTCAAGTTCTAAATAGGATCAAATGAATGGTATTTTTATTCACACCATGCTGACCCATCAAACCATGCTAAAATTGCAGAGTTCAAACAAATGAGCATGAGCATATCACCATGAAAATCGGTCATAAACTAGGTGAAATGAGACTGAAATATCCTACTTGCTTTAATGTTACCTTAGTACTTATTTGTTTCCAAAACTGACCTGGTCAGTCTAACAATCATTAGTGTTAACAATAAAAGAGTCAAATTAGTGGAATTGTTTCTATACTAGATTTATCTGATGGGCACAAATTGCATAAAAGCAAACATTGATCACAAATTTATTCAAATAAACTGAGAATTTTTGTTCGGAAAGAAATCAAAAACAAGATTAAATTGGAATTCAAGCTTAACTAAACTCGTTATGTTTGCATATGTAATGATTTGTTGAGCTCTAATGCTCTTGCAATTCCAATCCTCAGGCCATTTAATTCCGAGATATAGTGGAAAAATATTTTTATTATTAAATTTTTTCGCTTCTCTTTTCAAACATACTTATGACGGAAGACTTGAAAAGAGTTGGTATTTCATATCTCTCTACTTCTCTTCCCTACTCTTTCCCTCTCATACCTTCCCCTAACAGTGACAAAGGCTTCTCTGATTTAATCCTGGGCTCAAACCCATTGGCCAAACAGTTGGCCTGAAATTTCATTTTATTACAAGTGATCGGAATTTTAGTCTCAATTCTAGTGTTATATCAAAAGTATTGGCCAAAAGTGTCATAACTTTTCATAAACTTCGAGCCATAACTCAATATCTATTGAATAGTGGGCACGAATGCCATAACCAGGATATTGGTCAAACCCATTGTGTGTTGTCGTGATCTGAGATCTTAAATTATTGAGCCGATGATTCTGATCCTAAATTAACTACACTGATAATTGTGTGGGCTCTACCACTACTAAAATTTCCAGTTAATATCTAAGCAATAAATTTATGGTCAGATTTACCGATCAGTGATGTATAAACCCATGATTAAACATGGGCATTTTAGACATTTCTTGAATATCTACCTTATATTCCTCTAAATATTAGTTCCCTCTACGAAAATCTAGCCTTGGTCTTAATTTAGAGCCCATGTTATATCCCTCAAGGCTTACAAAAGGAGCCAATCGAGGGAATACCTCCCTATTGGACATCCCTTACAAAATGATATCAGAGATATTACAATCGATATAATAATAAATATAAGTTTTATTATTAGTGGCCATCATATTAAGCACAGCCACACAGTCTTGTGTTGGCTGAGCGCACAAATTGTGGGCCCAAACAAAATGAACATTAAGGACACGTTTCGGTAGTAAAATAGGCGAAACTACTGTATGTGAGACGGGTTTGAAAGGAACAAAAATTTAGATTAGATTAAAGATATGTTTTAGAAGCACTGGTCATATACCAGGAGTACATACACATTGAGGAAAGCAATTCATTCAAAAATACCTCGATTTCATAAAATTTAATGTCTCGGATAGGGCTTAAAGTAGGGAATGAGGAGAACAGACCTCATCATATCTACCGTACTCTATGACCCGAACCTATCAATTGGGGAAAAGCTGTGCCGAAGAACTAATTCAATAAATTATTGGTCATCAGAGCCGAACCCCAGCCCTAGAGATAGGGAGAGACCGGTCGGTGGGGAGAGGGGGAGGACCGGCAGACGGCCACTGACTCTATGCAAACGGAAACCTCGAGCGCACAGCACATGAAAAACATTTGTTACACAACTATTGCCAATATTTACGATATATTTCTTCGGTGTATATAATGTATTATAACTGTTAGACAAACAGACAGACACTGGTCTGGTCTGCACTGGAGTGGTCTCTGAGCCGAGACTGTGAGTCAGTCCACAATTTGGTTGTCATAATTGTTTGCCATTCCGAGTCTCACACCGAGCACAGGGTCTGCAGGCTCTGTGCCCGCTATGTCCAGACCATTATACTTATATTATAATTTAGAGCCTGTGCTCCACTCTTATCAGTATATGATCTGCTGTCCGAACACCACTACCACCCTCGTAGACCTGATCTATAGGTCTATCCTCTACGGACTGGCCGTTCCCTCAGTTGTTATCTCGAGTTATCAATATTGCAAATCTATAGCCCACTATGTGTTGGACCGGTGTATCTGATTTCTAGATAGATGGAGAGGTGTCACTCTGTTTTATGGTGTGCTCACAGCTCTCCGTCTGATATATGAGGTCTTCGACGAGAATTTGTTTTCTCTTCTAATCTGGCAATAAATGTATTCATACATTGATTGTGTGTTTTGTCTCTGAAAGTGATATAGCGTTTAGTCCAGGGATGGCCAACGGATTTGGGTCCGGGGGTCCAGCCTATTGGAAACGGTTTCGGCTCCTGAGGGGGGTCTACCTTATATTCCTCTAAATATGAGTTCCCTCTATGTAAAATATATCTTCGGTCTTAATTTCGAGCCCATGTTTTATCCCTAGAGCGTTAAAAAAGTCCACAATCGAGGGAATACCCCCTATTGACCATCCCTGGTTTAGACGTTTGTTTGTTTGTCTGAGACTTTTGGTAGATTATAAACACCTTGTTATTAAAGAGCAGATTGTTTTGAGTCTAAGAACAGTTTGTTTTTCATTTAAGAATCGGTTGTTTTCACACTTTTTGTCGGAATAATAGTCTTTTGAATTGTTGTCGAAAGTACTCAAAACTAATCAAAACTTCTTCCAAAATAGGGTCTAATCTCTGGTTGTTTTTGATATCTGGCCAACAATTTTCTGAGACTCGAAACTCTTTTTCAGACCAAGTTCTCAATCCAGAAGTCAATAAACTGCAAGGTATTAGACTCGAAGGTAATTGTCGTCGAAGTCAACGGTTGCGGTCATTTGACGAGTGATTTGATGCGAAATAATAATAAAAAACTATTGCTTTTCATACGATTTTCATTCCTATGATAAATACCTTGATATAAGTGATATCTAAAAGTATTGCCGATTCGGTGTATTTATGGTGAGCTCGTGTCTCATAAACTCTTAGCACTCGCTCCGGCACTCGTTTAGCCGAGAGGGTAGTGCCGGTCCGGCCCTTACAGTTCACTGAAACTGCTTTTTTATGATCGACTCTTGGATGAGATGCCAGTGTCTATGGGTCCGGGCTATCGGTGCTCGACTGTATTGGCCATTAGGAAAGGGATAGGCGATCGCTGGTACGCCATTAACGACTTGTCCAGAGTGGCTGTGCCTTCGCTCAGCACATGTTTGTAGTGGAAAAAGGCTTAGGGCTCTCATGGAAAGGTGTACTCTTGAATGCCAGTGCCCACAAGGTATTGCAAACCTGTGCTCAACTGAATGTCGTCCGTTGGGGCGCACACCACAAGTTTGGGACGGCTATTGAATACAATCGTCGGCTCCGATCGCAATCACGAATGTCAACACTTGTGTGCCGTTTGACAGCAATTTAATGATTGCTTTTTATTTTAATGTCTTTTAGAGAAATAGTTAACTATTTAGGAATTCTTTATTTAATCGTGAATTTTATTCTTGATTCAAAATGATCTTGTTTTATGTTTTTTGCAAATCATTTGCATTAACTTCACCTTATCTGTAGTTTCAATATTGAGTACCGATTTATGTGTGGGTTTAGCGAATCGTTTCGATTGAATTCAGGACTAATTTTTCATAAAAATTGCGATTAGTTTTAGTGTTTTTCTCGAAAAATATCTTTCGTTTCGTTAATTTTATTTTGTGCCCACTGTGGAAGTCATGTGTTTGGGCTGTATATAAGTGTCTGATCTTGATATTCAAATTCTAATCTCTCAATGCTATGAATTTCAAATCGCTTTTTCACTTATCGATTATGAATAACGAGAATTCATAATAAGAATAATAAAAATTCAAAAGTTTTTATTGGATTTTGATTATGAAACCGGGGATTAGTTGCCGGTGTCCACAGTGGGAAATCTTTTAGGCCCTGTCCACCCATCGCCAGGTGAACAGAGAAAGAGAAGCAAAGAAATGATAAATACATAATGACTTTTACACTGACGGAGCTGTCAATTGGTGGGCCCTGTCGTTAGTCTCCGGGTCTATACCTCTGTCCCCCCAATGCCTATCCATTTAATTCGAGGTGAATTGTGATAAATAGAGTTACTATGTTGTGAATGGATGGCCTCCGACACAGCGCTCAGCCGTTTTTGAATAACAAAAAGGGAAATAATAATTGTGTAAAAAGTCTGTTATTCTTCAGATGAAGAATCTTAAGAATTATTTCGTTAGCGTTTCGTTTGACTGCAGTCACAGACAATTGTATGAATGGTCTGAACGCCTATTTCGTTGACAATCGGCTGATCTGTTGGATACTGAATGGCATTGTCGAGCGCACAGGCCATCGGCATATGTCCTACCGGTGTTGGTCCTGTCCTATTGTGTGTAAGGCACAGGTCCTGTCAGGGCTGAGCCACTCCTGAGAGTCTGACAATTCTCTACAATTCCGGCCAAAAGACATGTTTATTACACGACTCACGGCTGGGATGGCATTGATTGGGACGGCATATGTGGAGCGCCGGTCACTACACCGTTGGCCACGAAATGTGTATTTTAAAGGACAAACTTTTACTTATTCTTTGACTATTGAATAGTAAATAGACTCGATTATTGTGCCCTCGATTATCTGCCCCTTTCATGGTGTGCCGAACCAATTAAACACCGAACTCAAGGGATCTTTTAATGGATTTTTCTCTACTGAGAAATGCCATCAAAAATATAATCTTTTTTTTCAGTGAAACTCTGTTTTTATTGTTTCACAAAACTTCTTAAGACTTCTTCGGAATCGCTCTGAAAATTATGTTAATTTGTAAGAAAAAAAATTGTTTTATTTTCAAAATTATTTATGAAAATCTATTTTAAGTTTTCGCTAACTCTCTCTCAGTCTCTCTCATAGTCTCTCCCATAGACTCTCTCTAAAAGTCTCTCTCAAGAGAGTGAGAAAGAGAAGAAATGTATTTTAAATTTGAATAAATAGTTATATAATATCGCACTTTATATTCAAAATAAGTAGTATTTCAGTGGCGATAGTATTGATATCATGGTAAATGACATATCATGGGCTCATTTTTCATCTAAATTAGCTGAGTTAGGATAGTTAGGGAAAGAAGTTTGCGCTAAGAACTACTATTAATCAGTTTATGTCTCTATGTTTTTGCTTTTTCTCGAAGTGAATTTTGAATTTAAAATTTAATATTTAATTAATTCAGCCGACAGTTGGTAATTATTTTAATAGCCATAGCCATTGCCATCATTGCCATCATGGTCGTTTACTGATAATATGGGTAATCCTTTTTCAGAAGAGTTTTAATTTCAATTCAGAGATTGCTAACCATTTTTCATTATGACTCTTGAGATAAGATAAAGAGATCGGGTTTTCTGTCCCAATGTTTTGGGATATTTTCGGCCCAACTCATGGCAATAGAGGGATATTATAAACTGGGCTATAGTTGGAAATTCAAGCCAAAGCCTAAAATGGGTTAAGTCTTAAAATATGAGACTTGATATCGGATTTCCCTCTGAAGAGGTTCCGAAACAGTCCAACACATATGTTAAACCTTGCCGTAGAGGGAAATTATAACTCTGGTTATATAAGGAATTCAAACCCGAGCTCACAATGGGTTTTATCTTGAGATGAGATAACTAAATATGAATTTTTCCTCTTTTTTGTACATTTTTGCCGAAACAGTTCAATATTTTACACCTGGCAATAGAGGAAAATTATAACCTGGGCTCAAACGAAGAATGCATATCTCGTTACAGATAATAACCGGGTATTTATATGGCGAACAACAACAAGAAGTCTTTGGTATGATTGCCACTAAAATATTAGACATGGTTTGGGTTTCGAGAGGACAGGTATTCATCCGTCCGATCAGTGAAAATGTGGCCAAAAGTATAGTGTATTTGAAGTGCAAAAACCTGTAATAATAATGAGTAGAAATTAGAATAAGTGGATTGAAAACCACTTTTTCATAGCCCAGGTATAGCCAGTCCCCTAACCTGTCCCCTACCTGTCCATCCGAGCCGGTGCTCGTTATACGAGCCATGAGTTAAAAATTGTTATTATAGTTGTCATTATATTTTGTCTGACTTTCTCTCTCTTATACTCTGCTCTCTCGGTCTCTCTCCTACGGCTCTCCGACACTGACATCCAAATCCATAGCTAGAGTAACATTCGATACACCAGTTGGTCGTCCAAAGAGCACAGGAGAGGGAAAGGGAGCTGAAGATAGAGAGAGATATACGATGATTATATACCGGCGAAGTTTTCTATTAGTGCACTCATTTGACTGGAAATGGTAGAGCGAGAGAGAGAGAGAGACTGAACGCACAGCATATACCTGAGCACAGTATACCTGAGCAGACAAGTCAGAGCAAAGCACTCGACCCCTCTCTTCATGAGTTACCTCTGCTTTTAATATCTAAGCTATGATTTCATTAATTTTTTTTCCAACAAAATATGTAATATTTTTCTCAATCTTCTGAAACATTGGCTCTGATTTACATTTAATTAGTCGTTCACTTGTTTCTGGACTCAGGACTGGAATCCCAATAAAAGTCAGAATAAGGTATTAACAGTTGAGTTCACACCGTTCTCGCACAGAGAGAAGAGGAGCAGAGGGTATATATGGACAGAGCCTGTGCTCTGAGGCCAACATACCTGAGCCCTGAACAGACAGTTTGCGTGACTCTATTTCTCATTTGTGT
Organism: Liebstadia similis; assembly: GCA_034689365.1. NCBI lineage: Eukaryota > Metazoa > Arthropoda > Arachnida > Sarcoptiformes > Liebstadiidae > Liebstadia > Liebstadia similis. The sequence goes on along the minus strand of JAQGAJ010000242.1, from coordinate 6,325 downwards.
ACCTCTAGTGAAGAATTCTTCGTTCCGACCCCTACTCTACCACTGGTTTGATCGGAAAAAATATGATTTTTCGCTTATGATTTGTAAATAATTTACTTCTATTAGACATCACTCATACCTGTGCTGAGAGCACAGGTCTCTCAATGGACACGGAATACGTGTTTTTGTTGGCCAAACAGTATTTGGCAGCAAATTATATGCGAATAGTCTTTGCGTTTTTGGTCGGAGCCCATGGTATTTGGCAGTAAATTTTGAGCCCAATATACACTTAACGAGACAACCGCACACCACAACACACCACAGGACCAGTGCTGGAGCCGACCCCTGACCTCCTATTATGTTTAATTAGAATAACTATTGCTTTCGATCATTATTTTAGTGATAAATGGACTGAAAATGACTTTTATTTAGGTATTCCTTCCCTCTATTCCTTCATTCCTACCCTCTGTAGCCTCATTTCCCTCTCCATTCCTTCATTTCTACCCTCTATTCCCTCATTATAGAAAAAGAATGCCCTGGATTAGACGTATTGTCTTGTTAACTACCATGTTTTTGTCCTATCGGGTAATTGTGATCCAATTTATACAAACATTCTTATATCAGTCACTGTCTGTCAGCCATTAATCAGTGGGTTAGACCACAATGGGAACAGTTCTCTGGAGAGTCTAACAGTTCTTCGGTTAGGCTTAGGAAACAAAAGAGAAATTATTGTCTGAAATCAGCTCTGAATATATGATCAAAGGATTAGCCGAGGGATCACTACAGTGGGCCCCAAGACTCACATATCGCCACTAATCCCGGGTAATAATTTACAATAAGTCTTTGTCTTTGTTAATATCCCTGGATATAAATTGAAGACCGAAACCAATTTATTATTTTCAATCACAATAATAGTTAAATAAGGGAAAACTTTAAGAGTTATCTAATGTTTAAACCCTTTTGAGGTTTAAAATCTCCAATTATTACCGAAGTTTTAACCCTTTATGTCATTTTTGATACATATCTATACCACATATACACCACAGGATTAGAGGAATAGTTAATAATAACAGGGAATAGTTATTAAATAAGCGAAACTTTAAGAGTTATTAAAAGTCTATACCCATTATCCACAATTCCTACCCCCATAAGACCTAAAGACTCAATGTCTATACCCCTTTTGCCTAATCTACGCCTGTTGTACATCATATCTCAGACAAATATATCATGAATTTTAATTATTTTAAAAGCGCTTGATTTAAAAGGATTTTAAAATAATTATAAGTTACAAGACTTATTTATTATTTAAGATGGTTGAGATAAATTGTTGAACTTTTCTCTTCCTAATTAAAACATTAGATGAAATATAATTAGCAATTTCTCGATGCGATACGAACAAGATAATTTTTTTTCTCACTTCTAATTTATGAATAGGTTCGTGCAAATGGAAAGGTTATCATTGGATAGCCTGTTATTAAAGAGCGAGATAGAGATGAGAAGAACTACTTCTTTCTCTCATATATTAATAATAATTTATTAAAATAAATATTTTATTGCATTTATATTCCGGTAGTAAATAACGAGCGGACGGACGGGTAGTTCAGTGCACAGGAGTCTAACAGTGGACAGGCTTTGGATATATTATTCTTGGTTTGAGGGCATGTTTTCGCTCTTCAAATGATATTTTAGTTTAGGTTTTTTGTTTTTGTTGCCCCGAATCCTATTTATTTCAATGTATTTCTATACTAGATCATTTTCCAATTGGTTGAATTCGCTCTGTTCTAGCATGATTGTAAGTACAGGTCAATTTTCATGCTTCAATTTTCCCATATTCTTCACTAAAATTGAATTTATAAATCGATTTTTGAATTTTTCAAACAGTTTTGGTCTGAAATCCAATGCCTTTAAGGTTTAGTCAATACTAGAAACTAATGAAAAGGTCTCTCTCTGTCTCTCTCCCTCTCTCTCGCAGTCTCTCTTCAAGTCTCTCTCATTCTCTCTCGAATTTCAGTTCGAATAATAGTAGAAAATTAAATTAAAATACTTAACAAATGAATTACAAAATAGTTTCGTTTGAAAAATACATTTATGTGTCTAATGATTGTCAAAACATTTGGCCGATCAATGAATAGCCAGAGAATGGGTTTGAAATTATTTCAAAGACTCGAATCATTTGAATAACAAATATTCAAACTCTTTGTTGAAATAGATTTTTGGTTGAAATTTATTTCTTCTTTGCTATTAATATATTCGTACGATCTTTGAGTTACTCAACAGAAGTAGTTATGAAATGAAATGAGGAAAAAATGATAAGAAATGATAGGAAAGAACAAAAATCTAAGCTCTTATTCGTGATGAGGACAGGGATGCGCACCCTTTGAGGTAAAGGGTTTCTCACCGGATATCTAGTATTTAGATCTCGGCTATAAAATACTTAATTATGATCTTGATATCAATGTTTATTATATTAATTTAGCGCATATTTATCAAGCTTAATTATTATTTACCTTATCTAGCTTACTCGTATTGCGACGGCTCGTAAATCAAGGTAACATGGGCTATTTTATCTCTGCTAAATCAGACATTCTTTGAGAATTTTGGAGAACAATGGGTCTATTATTCTACGAGATATCCAGGGTTTCAATTTCAAGATAGACGAGTGACTGACTTATCAGTCGATCACTCGAGTGATGAAAAACTGGGACTTTATTTGTAGTGAATTTGTTCTGAATTTTTTTGCGGCCATTCAGTCAAAAGTCTTGTTTTGTATTCTCGGCTCTAATAATACAAAAATATTTTATTTTTCTCTCGAAAATAAATTCAAAGCAAAAGCAGAGAAATATTTTCCTCACAAATAATAAATGTCTGAATAGATTTAGTCTCAAAACTCGTGAGTGTTTGGCATATTTTAGATTAGACTTACACTGGATATACATCTGGATATGTATTGGGAGCTGAACTTTATCTCAGACACAGCTCTACCGATGTATTTCACTCTCAGGTCCTTCTCTCAGAAGACATCCAACAAAAATCAAAACCAAAAGAATTTTTAATTAAAATACAGATTTAATTATATATCACTGCAAATGTGTATTCAAACAAATGAGAAGCTGAAGAGAAAATATTTCCACTCTTATATCAAAATTCATAGCATTTGTGAGAGAGTCTTGAGAGAGACTCGAGAGAGAGAGGTAAGAGAGAGGTGAGAGAGAGCTCAGGAGAGAGCCATTGAATTGATTAACATTGCAATTGATTGAGTTGTCTCTCACTGACTGACTCTATCTCTTGAATAAGTTTAATGAAAACTCACACTAAGTCTCTCTCTCAGCCTCTCTCCAGAGTCTCTCCCAGCCTCTCTCAGCCTCTCTCGGTCTCCCTCTCCCTCTCCCCTACTCTCTTAGTGAGATATCTAAGATCTGAAATGAAAAACAGCGCAAATGAATCTCTGTCTCCAATTGAGAAATAGATAGTAACGACCAGAATAGCAGTGATAAAAATGCATTCATAGTGAGTCCTACCTGTGCGCACAGGTAGGCACACACACAATGTGGACCACTGCCCGCGCCGATGGTGTGTATGTGTGCCCATACCTTCTTATCGGTCGGCATTTGATCGATTCGACTGAGCATAGTATCGAAAATGACATTAAATATTTAGCCAAAACTATTTAAATATAGCGTTTGTCCCATCTATGGGTCCACTCCCATGGTGTGCCCCTTCGCAAGAGATTGGTGTCCGCTCTATCAGAGGACAGGTATGCGCATACTTAGTCCCAACGTATTATCTCAATTCTCTAGCTAGTTATTGAGTGCTAGAATAATTAAGAAAGTCAATTTATTGATAAGCGTCTCATCTTATTTGAAAATATAGAGCTTTGATTTATGTATTTAATCAAGATAATTCCAATGGATATTTCAGTCAGTGCCGTGCAGTGATGTGCAAGCTTGACAAGCCTAGAGGGTGGTCAGGGCTGAGTACACTAGAACCTACTGTTGAGCCCCTGAATGCTATATCAACCTTTAGTTCCAGTGAAGTCAATTCAGACTAGATATACAAACACTTTTCAAAGGGGGTCTTCCCCTGTCTTACCCTCTGTTCCTCTACCTCTTGGCCATCACTGTAGTAGTGTCTGTCCATTATTTATGCAGTGGTGGGACCGCCACTTGTTTAGCATAGACTTAATACTGAATTAAAGTAACATTTATTTTGAGTATAAAATTATTTATTGCATTAGATATAAGAGCGAGATATCAGTGGAAGTGATCTTCAATTTTCGTTCACTCATTTCAATTCCGATCTTTAGCTATATTTCAAAAATAGCGACTAATGTCGAGGTAAAACACTTCTGCCCAGTGTTTGCCTGTCGACGGCTTTTTATCTCATTTTCAGCCGTTTTTCTCTTCTGTTGACAAATAATAAATGCCTTAAAGAGTAAAGAGTTTTGTGTATTGGTTGGCCTTTGAGCTGATCTCGACTCTGGACAGGGATGGGTAGGTTGGGTGCGATCCCTAACCCTCTAAGAGTAGGCACTTTCATAATAGAGCCCACTATACATAAAACATATCCCATAATACCCTTTTTCTATGGGTATTATAGTGGGGTTTATGCCAACTAAGACGAAACCCAGCCCTCCATGTGCTCAGTCATCCCTGGCTATGATGGAAGAGCGCACTGGCTATCAGTGGACAGACACACACCAAACACAACAATAGAATTGATAGGAAAATGAAAGAAAATGATAGAAATATATATGGCTTTTGACTCTCGAAAGAGTGGAGAGAATAGTGTTTTCTATCAATTGATAGACAATAATGACTGGTCTGAGAGGCAGAGAACAAGTGTCTGATTCTGTCCTCGGAGTGTGAGTGCGGTTAATCATCTCCTAAGGAGAGGCCGACAGAGAGAGGGAAAGGCATCGCCAAAAACAAAATCTGATATTATTGTCAAAGAAATCATTGGCTTTGAAATCAATGTTTTTGTCGGTCACTATCTCTGCTGTGTTTGGACCCACTCTTATATATGGTGTGCCGTCTCAGTAGTGCCACAACTCTGGTGTTGTTTTTTGTGTCGAGTAGTTTGTCGTCTAAGACGCAGACCTCGAGAGTCGGCCGACAAAAAAAGTTTGTTTTCCTGAGCACTGACTTTGAGAGACATAAGAAGTGAAACAAAAAACTCAAAACGAAAGAGAAGTCAAAGAAATGAAGAAAAAAAATTACTTCAAATCTCTTTCAAACCATCAAAAACTGGTTTTTTCGTTTAGACCAAGAAGTTTTTGATTGCTCGCTATAAGGGGTGTCCAATGTATGACAAATAAGGGTTGTGTTCCCCACTCCCGGCCCCTCATAACTGCCATTGCTTTCGATATAAGAAATTATTTATTTCTCTTATTTTGTAGACCTCTTTAAACAACTTATGAGCCATTGGTTGGTCTCTGAAAAGGAATTTTTCGATCAATTTCTAGGATATTATTTGTGGTTCAACTCTAATCTGATATAAAGAGTAAGAACATTTGAAAAATTACAAAATTGCCGGTAATTTAGAGGTAATATTTCATATTTTCGTCTGATCTGAATCAGTGATCGATTTGGTTTTAGTCCAAGCTATTTGTCTTTGAGAAATAGCAAGAATAGAAATCCCAGTTTTCTTAATGAAATTCCCATATTTAATATATATTTCTCATAATATTTGGCGAAAAATAAATGTTTGAATACATAAATCACTTCTCTTAGAGTCTAAGAGAGAGGCGAACGAAGAAAAAAATTTCGACAATTTCTTCGAGTGATATATCGTTTAGTATTTCTCGTTCACTACTCTTATGAGGACATAGTGTTCATTAAAAATATAGAGATAATGAAGAGAAGAAGTGGTTGTTATCACTCGCGAAGAAGAAGAAGAAGAAAACGCCAACAAATGATAATTTCATATCTCTCTCGGTATTCGTTGAAAAGGAGGAAAAGATATGTTTCTATGAGTCGGCTCTCAATCATCGGCTAATAAATTGGACTAAAAATAAGAAATGTATTTATTTATTAGTCTGTATATAGACTTATGAATAGGCCATTGAATGGCGAGACCCAGGGGTCGAACCCCCTCTCCCTCTCGAGTCAATCAATTTCACTCTAAGCCCGAGAAAACTGTTTTGATTTTCGCTATTTTTCGGATTAACTTTTGTTTAGAATTAACACAAATTTCATGAAAAATATTCCCATTTTCTGATGGCTTTGTGTTTCGAGTAGTAGTTTATGTGACAAAACGATTCGCTTGTTTTGTGCGGTCGTACGCTTCAAATACCCGCTTCTTCAGGGATGGCCAATAGGGGGGTATATCATTAAAACCCCCTTAGATC
>JAQGAJ010000241.1:0-18115 GCA_034689365.1 Liebstadia similis | reverse complement strand
GATCCCCACCCTCAAAACTACCTGTCCACCAATTTTCACCAAGAAATTCCAACTTCCCCATAAACTACACTTATACCCCATATCCTGCTAAAGCAGCTTGTTGTTGTTGTTGTTGTTGCTGCTGCTGACCACCCAGACCTCCAGCGGCAGCTTGCTGTTGTTGCTGTTGTTGTTGAGCCGCTCCTAAACCGCCACCATAAAGCCCACCATAGCCTCCCAAAGCAGCTTGTTGTTGTTGCTGTTGAGCAGCCAAACCCCCAGCACCCACAGCTTGTTGTTGCTGCTGTTGCTGAGCTCCTAATCCCCCACCATATCCCCCTAAAGCAGCTTGCTGTTGCTGTTGTTGCTGTTGTGCAGCCAGAGCACCTCCATAACCTCCCAAAGCTGCCTGTTGCTGTTGCTGTTGCTGTTGTTGAGCCGCTCCCAATCCACCCAAACCAGCTTGTTGTTGCTGTTGTTGGGCAGCGAGTGCTCCTCCTAATCCTGCTTGCTGCTGTTGTTGCTGTTGTTGCGCCAAACCTCCAACCCCACCGTAACCTCCCAAAGCTGCTTGTTGCTGCTGCTGCTGCTGTTGAGCTAATGCTCCTCCTAAAGCAGCTTGCTGCTGTTGTTGGGCTGCAAGACCACCACCAATACCCCCGATGGCAGCTTGTTGTTGCTGCTGTTGAGCTCCCAATCCACCCAAAGCAGCTTGCTGTTGCTGTTGTTGCTGAGCCCCTAAACCTCCTATTCCCGCCTGTTGCTGTTGTTGCTGCTGTTGTGCAGCCAGAGCCCCTCCCAATCCACCCAAGGCTGCTTGCTGCTGTTGTTGCTGTTGAGCAGCCAAACCCCCAGCACCTACAGCTTGTTGTTGCTGTTGCTGCTGAGCCCCTAAACCTTCTACTCCCGCTTGTTGCTGCTGTTGTTGTGCGGTCAGACCACCTGCGCCTGCTTGCTGTTGTTGCTGTTGTTGAGCACCTCCAAGTCCACCAGCGGCTTGTTGTTGCTGCTGCTGTTGGGCTGCTGCTCCTACGCCCCCACTGATCGCTGCCTGTTGCTGTTGCTGCTGTTGACCTCCATTTCCGGCTCCGGCCTGTTGTTGTTGTTGTTGCTGTTGGTTAGCGACGGAAAGACCGATACTTCGGCTCAAGAATAGGAAGAATATAAAGAGAAAATACATTTCAAGTGATTTGGAATTGAGTTTGAGTTTAATTGAACTCTAATTAAGCGAAAATGGATTTGATTTCCGGTTTATTCGGACGTCAGAGAAGTCCATATGTTTTACAAGTCTTTGGAAACTTTTAATTAGGAATAAATAGATTAAAAGAGTTAATTAACCCGAAACAGGAAAGAGAACATATTGGCCACATTGTATTTGCCGATTCCCGAGTCTCCCGTATTCAGTTTGGTCGCCTTCTTGTTCTTCGCGGCCAATGATTCTTTGCATTCGTTCGAAGACAATACGAAGATGTCTTTAGGACAAGTGAGGTTCGGGAAGTCCAGAAGCGCTTTCTTGATCAGGAAGTGAAGAGCTTCGCGACCACTTTCGCCGCAGTTGTCCACAACCATTCTTTCGGTGCATTCTTCCCAATACCGATATCCGCAGCAAATGCCGGAGAAAGAGTCGTTGCGGGCGTTCACCGACGCCTTGTTAAGAGTGGCCACATATCGGTTGTTGCAGTCTTCGCGATACGTCTTTTGACTGAAGACCTTCTCGTGAAGACAAGGCGAGTCTTTGAGGAACTCTGAGGAATGGTTTTAGTCTTGAAAAGTATCTTTTGATGGCTTACTCTCGCGTTTGGGTCCTTTGTTGCAGATGTCAATCAAGTGACTCAAGAGCTGATCCATGACAATACCCGAGAGCTCCCGATGAAGAGGAGTTCCGCACTTCTTGAAATAGTCGCGAACACATCCCTGAAACTTATTGCGCACAGTTCTGAGGAATGAAGAGGTTATTTGGCTCGAGAAGAATGTTTGACATCACTTAATCATTGGTAATGTCTTTTCGAACAAGAGATCCAAATTTAGACAATTCTAACACTTTTTCTGAAACTTTGTTTTAAAACTAGAACTCCTAACCCGTTATTCTGTGACACTTCGGCCCGATATTGACCAATAAAAACAATAGTATTCACTGTAAAGCTTTGAACTTTTTTGACTTTATAGCTAAGATATCTATTAATATAATTATAAATTAAAATATTATATTGAATTGACCATTGTTAAATTATAATTGAATATCTGATTGAGAATAAGATTAATTATCGAGTTTTGCATTATATAGCAGTGCTGTGAGTGAAGATCACATCAATGCGTTGTGCTTTGCTCTCTCAAAATTAGTATTGAAATGAGCTGTGTCACCAAATGACACGCTGGGAGTTTACGTTAGTTTTATATCGTGGTATACGAGGTGTTAAATGAGTGTTCAATCGATTTGTTTGTTATAAATACAATCTCTTATGAAATATCTTAATCTTGTTAAACAACGATAGACTACACATCTGTCCAATGGATTGAAAATATATTTACACAAAATTAATAAATCAGATGAGAATTGAATTACTTTGAGATTTAGTTAAAACTATTGATAGGATTTGCGATTGTTTTGCCAAATGAGTGAAAATCAGATCATAAATGCTATAAAAAGTTTCGGTAAAATCCAATAATTTGTTTAAAACCTTCGGAAATATTCATCAAAATAGAGATAAGTCTTCATAAATAACAAAATATATCTAATGATAGGAAACAACGATTAAGATATTCACACATTTGGCACAACCGGCAGATTGAGGGGCACTTCGGGGGACGACTCAGAGTAATCTCATTCGAGAATATTCTGGCCGGTCTTCGTCTGATGACCTTCACAATAGTTTTCATATGTTAATAGAGTCCAAGTGACCACCGCAAAGGTGGCCGCGTTCGACGGGAATGCCCTGAACAGAGTAGGCGCCACTCCTCGCACAAAAACACCGACCCCTTCCTCGGTTAGGGAATGTTTGACGCAATGTCGAATTGAACTGTAAGTCGTGTCCGCTTGTATTCGGGACTTTATCACATCCAATGGGTAAATGGCTAACCAGGACACAGCACCAGCTGTTCCGCCGGCAAACAGTAACAACATTGTCGACGGAGTACTGCCTTTTGAATATTTGAGCAAAAATTCGTAACACGAAAAGTAAACGGCAAAAGCGGGCGCATCCCTGGCCACTGTGGCTGTGAATCCTCTGTACAAAGATCTTAGACCTCCTTCGGTGCGAATGGTCTCTCGAAAACATGTCATAACTGAAGTCGACCTCAACTGAGCTCTGGTTTTGATGAGTTCCATCGGACAACTGATCATTGTCTGAGACAAACCGGCGGCACATCCGGCCATCGCCTGCCAGAACAGATTCGGCTCCGATGTCTTGCGCATCATTGATCCATAAACTCCGAAGACAATGGCATTTATACCCATCAGACCAGTCAGAGGTGCGCAAAGACCGCGATAGAGCGAAAAGATCTATAGTTTTGAAGAAATATTGAGTTTCAGAACTAAGAAAAAAAGGTTTTCAAAGTTTTACCGATTGTTCGGCCAATACTGATGTCATGGAAAGTCGTTTAGCGCTGGTCTGCATAATCACTTTGACTGTGTCCAACGGATGGCCCACCAGTACTCCGGCCGCTCCTTCGGGAAAAATAAGTTAGTAATGGGTTCTTAAGAGTAGACATGATTGACATGAGTTTATACCTCCGACACATCCAGCGATAAAGTCTACAGGACTGGCCATTTAAAAGGGTTAGTATCCATAGCAACACTTCTGGCCTCTAATGGATTCGATTTAATGGTTTAAGAAGTTTATCGAAAAAAAGTTTAATTCAAGTCTTTGGCAAAACAGAGCCAACACTCATGTGCTGTACTTTTCTGTGCTTCAGGCGATTCGACACAACTTTTTGCTCTTTGCGTAATCGAAATATTTTCGAGATAAGAACAGAAAGTCTTGTGAGTCCACATTCATTGATCTTACGTCTCATAGTCCGAGGTTTTAGTTAATTAATGCCAAAATTGGTTTTGCATTCAATGCCTTAAAAATTTATATTTCAAATCAAAGGGTAAAACAAATTCTTCTAAATTTTTATACATTATTACGTAAAAAAGTTAACAATTATTTGAATAAATCTATAGAAAAGACAACTTTTAGGAAATTTGGATATGATTTTAGTGATTGTAACGATTGGATAAATGAAAAACAAGTTTACAAGTTTTATGTCAGTTAGTGAGCTATCGCTTGATCGCAATCTCGAGTCTTCGACTCTTTTTATATGAAATGAATTTTCAAATAAATAGTTATAAATGTTTTGAATTAATAGCAAACAATGACCTAATCATAGCAAAGAGTAGACTTGGTCTCAGTCGTCATCTGAACTCAAGTCAATACATTCGCCGTGGAATCGATTGGTTGAGCCATAAAGAGTTCTGAAATATTCTTCGCCATCAGTGGTGTCATTCACTTCTTTCTTTCCTTCGTTTTGTTTTCCTTCTTTGAATTCAGTCTTGATTTCACTCTTAGTCTCGTCTTTCACATCTGTCTTTAACTCAGACTTGAGTTCAGATTTTATCTGAAGTTTAACATCTTTTTTATCCTCGTCTTTGACTTGAGTCTTGTGATCAAAATCCATGGGTTCGGTCTTGACTACGACACACCGCTCGAGCCTTATCTGAATCTCTTTATTCAAATTATGTTTAGCTTTCAATTGATTTTCGTAAATGACATCGAACTCAATCATAAGGTTATTGAAGAAGGCGTCGACGATCTGACTCGAGTTAAATCGGGCCGAAGTGTAATGTTTGCTAATGAGAGACAATTGTTCTCTTTTCATGTCATTGTATGCCTTTTGGCCGCGAAATGATATATTGTAGAGATTTTCAACAGAAGTGAAGTGATATTCGACCAAATGTTTCATAAGAATATAGGGCTGGTTTGGAAACCCGGGGTGTGATTCAGGACAAAGGGTACACTTTTTTGGCATCCAATTCATATGACTGCAGATATGAAGCTTTGCTTTCCATAAGGCTTCGAAAGATTTCGGTTTTGTGTTACAGATCTTCGCGGCCTTTACACAGAGAGGACACATGATGTTGATTCCAGTTTCGTTTGGCGACACATCTTCGGTGAAGTTTGAGAGTTTGATCTGATTTTCTAAGAACTCAATGATCCAATTGTTCATAAGTGGAGGCATATTGTCTTCAAAGTCCATGTCATCAGACATATGAAGCAATGACCAGTGCTCGGCCATCGATTGGTAACTGACGCAAAAGAAATGACAACCATTGCATTTGTAGCCCAACTGAAGATGTCCTTTATAGTGCTCTATCGCTTCTTTCATATCATTGATGAGATATCCTTCAGAACAGAAGACACAAAAGTATTTGACAGGAATTTCGGTTTCTTTCAAAATTATTGATTTATTCTGAGATCCAGAACTGGGTTTTGCGGTCGATTTTCTGGCCACGCATTGCTTACGTGGACTTTCAATAACTGTTTCACTCGGGCCGGCATCGAGTTCATAGTCGGACTCCATTTCGACTTCTGAATCCCTATTTTCTTCGTCTGAATCACTTTGAATATCCATTTTCCTGAATTTCTTCGATCGGATATCAGAGGAATGAGTTCCGCGATTATAAACCCTTTCATAGGGTCCTCCACTGATCGACCGCTTTCTGATCGTCTTATCATTCCTGAGAGGACCCAAATAAGTGCTCTCTTTTATTCGTTGAGTCAAAGAGCCTTTCGCTCCTTTGGTGACAGCATTTGGTCCGCTGGCAGTGCTCTTTCTGGCGGTCGTCTTCCTCTCGAGATTAGAGCCTGAAATTCCAATAGCTTTGTCCTGATAGGACGGAACGATAAACTTTTCGATCTTCGGATCAACGTTTGGATGAATGATCTTCGAGTGAGAAATAATCGATTGTTTGTCGCCAATTAAGGCACAACCAGTGAAACCGCATTTGAGCGAAGAATTGGTTTTATGCACTTTTTCCAAATGAATTCTTATAGCCGTCTCTCTAAGAGTGACTACATTTGCATCATTTGAACAGATAATGCATTTCCAAAGATTCTTGTCTTTATTTGAAGTGTTTTGAAGATTTATTAATTCAAAATGTCTTTGAGCTTCGAATCGGGCTTTCATTCCTCTTTTGGGTATCTTTTCAGCAATCAAATCGACGTATGAGTCCTCCTCTTCTTCATCTCGGATATGGTAACTGATAAGAGGTTTTTCTGTGTTTGTGTTGGAAACGCCGACTCTTTTTATTTGTTTGAATGTATTCTTTTCGAGTCCACTTTGTTTTAGTTCTTTTTCAGTTTGTCTTAAATCGATTGGCGGCGGTATTCCAAGGTTGGGATTGTTCTTAAGTTCTTCTAATCGTTTTTGTTCTTTGTATTGGCGATAAGTCAATCCCGAAAAGGTTTCATTTGGCTTCAGTTTTTGTTTCCCTTTTTTTGATTTCTTCTTTTTCTTGTTATCATTAGTTATCACTTGTTGTTCGGGTAAATCCTGAACTGGTGTCGGCTCTAACGGACAAATTACTTCTGTTTCAAATGGCGAACCAAATATCTGTCCGATGTTATGATTGCCAATGACTGCCGGCAAAGGCGTTGAGCAATAGGTTTGCGGAACAAAGTTTTCTTGGATTGGCTGAACGGGAGGTTCAAAGTCAACCTCGAAATCATCATTAAAGAAGCACTCATTTGAATCTTCATTTTTAACCGGAGAAAAGCTAAGAACCTTCTCTGCCTTCTGTGGCTTCCGCTGAGATCTTCCATTAGTCATCGGACGAGTATTAACTCGACCATCGAGTCCAGGAATTATTGGATTTGATTGAAGAGAGAGTTTTGTGTCGAAGTTTTTCACCAATGGCTTTAAGTTTTGGTCTTCAGGTTCCGATTCTTCGTCTGAGTCTTCATCTGAGCTAATGAGTTGAGACTCCTCTTCAATCAGAACCGGGTTATCAACCAAAAGGGGTTCGTTTTCTTTATGGTAAACACAAATATTGAGATCTCGATGTCTATCAATGTTATGCACAATCACTTTCATCACTTCTTCATTACTATATCCACAGTGAAGACAATAGTATTTATTGTCATCCAAATCAATGTCCAAATCTGGACACTTCTTCGTCAGCCAACCCGGAAGACCTTCTTTAGGGCCTTCTATAATGGGTTTGCAATCAATGATTTTGCAGATATCGAGGTCGGGATCGTCTATAGATGTGAAGGTGAGGTCTATTTTTCGATTCTTCTTTGACCTGAATTCGGACATAAATATGGGTTTAAAATAAGACAATACGTGGCAAACAATTACCAGATCTCGAAGTGATTTGACATATGATGGAATTGGATGTGAGTCAACGATATGGCCCGATATGGACACCGATTGCATTGGAATTGTCTTCTGCCGTGACATTGGCTCAGATGTTCAATTAGTCGGTCCACGTCTTCAGCGGCGAACTCTTCGGGCGTCGGGTCGAGCGATGACTTGTCTGACAAACAGTAACTGCAGACCAACTTTCGATGCGATGATTGGATGTGTTGTCTGAACTTCTGGACATCATTTCCCGTCCAAAAACATTTCTTATCTGAAGAAGAGTTGTCTGTCGGACAGCATCGGAAAAATTTAGATAATTTCCGCTCTCTTTTGGTCAATATATCACTTGATATGAAACTAATGATAGGAATATTGTTCTTAAGAGTTATCGATTCAGTCATTGCAACCGATTATCACTTTTTGACCATTTCTTCGGTTAACTTGACTTCAATTCAAATTGAGTTTTGCTTTTGTGACAAACATTCAAACAAAACACCGATTAAAAAGTGATGAAACCAGTGATTGAGAGCCCACTCATCCAAACAACTCATTCATAAAATGATCGCTTTTTGGTTCCCTTTGTTCTAAACCTTCCCTTCATTTGGAACGTAAACAAAACATTTGGAACCCTTTTCTCCGAACAGAATGTAATTATATTTCTGAACGACTCTATTGTTCACAAATACCGTCAATCAGTTGAGACTCAAAACCAAAATAAAACTGATTTTGATATTTAGTTAACCATCTGATGATTAGACGCCGTCCAAGACATCTGATCCCAACATCACTTGAAGGATATTTCAAATAAGAGTCTAAACCTTCGACTGATTTGGTTTCAAACGAAGACGTCTTTTGTTTTCATTCATACGTTACGTAAGGTTTGCGATCATTGCGTCAATGAATGCGAAAACAGTTATAATAAATAAACAAAATCTAAAACAGTTTTGAGTCAGACATCAGTCAAACGATTAAAGACAAGAAGTGCTCAACAGTTTGGTTATGGAAGTGATAGTCTGGTAAAGAATCAGTTGCGAGGACTGCCTCAGTGTTGCGGTAAAGAATGGGCAACGCGTTGGTTGGAAGCGTTCCGCAAGCGATACACCCAATCGAGTACTATCTGTCCGATGTCGGGGAGTTTCAGCTGATTTGCTCTCTCGGGTCGACCCGTTTCCTCAAAGTGGCCAAATGTCGGCACTATGAAGGAGAATGTGTGGTCAAAGTGCTGGCAGTGGAAGACCCGTCCCTACCGTTGGCCACTCATAAGCAGCGGATTGAGTGGCTCTCGAGTCAGACCGCGCGCAACGTATCCATTGCTGCCTTTCATAGGGCTGTGATTAACCCTAACTTCGCGCTCATTGCCCGACAGTATGTCCGTCACTCTCTGTACGACCGACTGTCGACCCGACCCTTCCTCACAGTTGTCGAGAAGTGTTGGCTCGCTTTTCAACTGATCAAATGCATAGAGTGGTGTCACGTTCGAGGTATTCATCATGGTGACATCAAATTGGACAATATTCTCATCACTTCTAGTCTATGGCTCGTTATCACTGACTTCGCTACTTATAAACCCGTCTTTTTGCCAGATGTGAGTCCAAACAATTCTTTGTCAAAGCACTCAAAGCTCTTATGTTTGAATCTATTTCTTGATATCAATACAACAAAAGTTTAGTTTTTGCCACAAAATTGAATCACATGTCTCCTAATCTTTAAGTTTGCAAAGACTATGATCTTTAGGTTTGAGGCCTCAATAGCACGGATACAGTCTTTGGCAGAGATGATAGAGATTTGTCTCAAGTTTTGCTTTTGCTTCGAATAAATGCAATTGTAATACATTTTTAATTTCGAGTTACGTCTGACTTCATTAAAAGACTCGGCGATGATATTCGAGCTTAAAATAGATTAGTAATTATTAAAATTAATGAATTTAACTTTAATTAGCTTTTGAAAGCTATCCATTGCAAGAGTTTTGTTTAATTCATCGAATATCGAGATAAATATCATAACATTTCGGTGTTTATAAAATCCGAGTCATTGCATGACAACAGTCTCTCCTTTATAAAGAATTTTAATTCATTTCAATATTTCTATTCTTGTGATTATGTGTCGGGACATAAATATTTAGTCGGAATGTTCTGATCATCAGATCGTTTGAATCTTATGATTAGTTTCATTGAAAAGGCGGTAATCGGTCGACCTTTTAATCAGTCTTATGATTAGTTTTCATTAAAATACAAAACTTTGTGTAATTTTACACTTTTGGTACTTATTTTTAATTTTAAAATTATTTTTAATAAAAATGTTTTTCTATAAATATTTAACTAAATTTCGTAATAATCGTAAGCATTCGTTAGCAAAATATTTGACATTTTTCTGTTGACATTTCCCTTGAGTTTTATTACCTCGCTATTTGACTCTTGCATGCATTCAAATTTCAAAATACGCTTTTGAAGTCATTTATAAACTGTTTGCTTAACTTTCAAGATATTTATAATCCTAAAACATTAATACAAATCTATAAAATTCTACACACATTTAGGACAATCCGTCGGACTTCTCGTACTTCTTCGACACTTCTCGGCGCCGATGTTGTAATATAGCTCCCGAACGCTTTGTCAGCGATACTTCGAGTCTTCAGAGCGATGTATTAAACAATATCAGCAATCAGTCAACTGAACCACAGCTGACTCCACAGATGGATATGTTTAGTGTTGGCTGTGTTTTGGCCGAAATCTTTTCGGACGACACGGCGAACGGCAATCTCTTCGATTTGGCCGATCTCTTAACCTTTCGGCAAAACCAATTCTTTCCGCACAAAGCTTTAAATTCTATCTCCAATGAAAAAATTCGTGAATTAGTCGAAAATCTAATCAGTTTAGACCCAAAAGAGCGCAAACTATCGGAACAAATATTGTCCGAATTGAGTGGTTCTGTGTTTCCGCAGTATTTTGAGTCTCTATACGAGTATTTGCGTCAATTGGTTCGTCTCCCGCCGGACGCAAAGATCATGAGGTTGTCTCAAGACATCGAACCTCTGGTCGACTCTATTCTGGCTCACGAACCGCACGGACTTCTCATGCTCTTGGTTGTGATTACATCGACAATGCGTGGACTCAAACACATTCACTGCAAGATATTAGCGCAAAGGCTCGCCATTAAAATAGTCGAGTCCTCGCCAGTGATGTCGACCTTCATTACCGACCGTTTGTTACCATTTTTACTCAACTCATTGAACGATTCGGACGCCAGAGTGAGAGCAGAAACTATTGAATCTATTGCCTCGAGTTTGGAACAAGTGATTGATTTGCCTCAGAGTGACAATAATGTCTTCACTGATTACATACTTCCGAGTTTGGTAAGACTTGTTTCACATAAGTTGTTCACAATATCTAAACCAATTAATTCCAGTGTCAAGTAGTGACCGATCGGTCAGTTTTCGTTCGGCTAACTCTGGCCTCAAACATAAGCCGTTTGTCAAAATCAGCGCTCAATTTCTTGAACCAGTCGTGTGACCAGAACTACGACGAAGAGCTATCTTTACTGCACGACTCATTCCAGATGATTGTTTCACAATTGCTAACTGATCCAAACAATTGTGTCCGACGAACACTTCTCTTGACTCCAGAGAGCTGTGCGAACCTCTGCGTCTTCTTTGGTCGCCATAAGACTAATGAAGTCATTCTAAGTCATATCATAACTTTCCTCAACGACAAAGTATTGCAATATTTATTTGCCATTGATTTCAGTAATTATTCAAATGTTTAATATTTAGAACGACTTCCAACTGAGGGCCTCCTTCTTCGACAACATAATAGTGATCGCATCCTATTTGGGGTCTCAGTGCTCACCAATTCTTCAGCCACTTCTTCAACAGGGATTATCAGACGCTGAAGAGATGATTATTTATAAAACGATAACATCTTTGTCGTCACTTATCGAACAAGGTTTAGATGAATTATTTTTGAACTTTGACCCATATATTTGTCATAACAGGTCTACTCAACAAAAGCATAATCTTCGAGTTGGTTCGGGAAGCGTTACCACTCATAGCGCACCCGAATCTATGGATAAACAATGCTATGATCGCACTAATACTTACCCTCTCTTCGCGGCTGTCATTGGCAGACATCAACTGCAAAATCAAACCATTAGTTGAGCCAAATCTTCAGCGCAATATTCATTCGCTTAGAAATAGTGCACTGATTCGAGATTCAATACATCCGTCCATTCCTCGAAGTATTTACGAACTAATCTTGAGTTCAAAACTCAATATCGATAAGTTGTTCGAGTGTTTGACACAAAGGAAAGCCTTGCGAACGATTCCACGCCATCATCAGTCGACTATTGTCTTCGAGGATGCGCTCTATACTCGACTGACACACGAGGGCATGACTGACGAGATCGAAGACCAATTGGTCTGTTTGTTTGATTTGATCAAAAAGATTCACAAAAGCAGAAAGAATTTGAGTCCAAAGAAAAGTTATGGAAATATAACACTAAACAGACGTAATCCTAACCGAAGATGTTTTAGTGTTATTCTTCGGGAACAAAACATCGAGAAGACTGTCCAAAAGAGACCGACCTCTACCATGAATGAGGAATGGCTTCATATGTTTGGATCCAATACTAAACTCATATCATCGAACGAAGAGGACGCCGAAAGCGGTGATTCTGTGATACCAGTGGCCACTGAGGCCCGAGAGTACGATCAGTCACACATCCAATGCCCTCCTTGTCATAGGGAAGTGAAGCGACTGATTCAGCACAAGAAGAACGACTACAGTCCACTCGCAATACTTAAGTCGAGTTATTCAACTCAATTCAAACCAAAGGGCATTCTTGTGGCACATCTTCACGAACACGAAGCAGCGGTCAAACGCGTGCTTAGAATCGGTGACTCAACTCTTTTCGCCACCTGTTCTTCAGATGGAACGGTCAGAGTGTGGGACGCGTCCAAAATGGAGGGCCAAAGCGTTTTGAACCGATCGCGACTCAACTTCATTGCTCAGTCATCGCTCAATCCTCAGGCGATCGGAGGAATGGCTTATTGTAGAGACCTTTTAATCTGTTACACGAACACCAATACCGTTCATGTCCTCGAAATGAACGCAAGTTCTTCGCGAATGAAACTTCTCAATAGTTTTCAAGTGATTCCAGACATCGCCGGTTCGACAATCACTGACATAACATCTTTGAGTGCATACAATTTTGCGATATCTTTGTCCGACTCTTCTATTCTTATATACGACTTCAGACTTCTTCACTCGAATCCCAATATAGAAGTGAAGCCCTTCTGGAAGTTGAATATCGCGGCTCACGAAAGGCTCATCACTTCCATCGATGGCAACGATTACGTACTGTTTTGCGGGACATCCCGAGGATTACTGATCACATTCGACCTGAGATTCCTCCTGAGGTCGAATACATCTTCTTATCCGACACAGAATCGAATCCGAAGAATCCAATACACTCGTGAAGGACTTTACTCATCTGGTAATTCAAATCACTTTGATTTGCAATATTTTAATTGGTTTTCATCCAATCACAGCTGAGGGCAATTGTGAGGTCACGCTATGGGACTGTGAGTCGGGTTCACGGATCAAGACTTTGTGGGCGAGCACTGCTCCCGCGCTATCACTGACTCAGGTCTGCTCTGATTCTCATTTGATATCACTTAACTCAAAATCGATTTCAGGCATCGACTCATTCGGTTCTTGGAATGCATGTGACAAACACTGGCAGAGAATCTTCAATAATCACTTCGGGAACTGATATGAGGATCCGTTTGTGGGATATGACAACCCCTGAGAGGAGTTACATAATAAGCGATAACGCGAAGAGTAATAATAGCGTCAAATATACGGCAAAATTTATTGAAGGCATTCAAGTTATACAAGAATGTCAGGAAAGCCCTCAAACGGCTCAACACAACTCGTCTTGGGATCAACAAGTGGTCAGCCCTTCGCACCGGGACTGCATCACAGATGTGACGCGAGTCAATCACCTCCTGGTCTCTACAGGTAGTGATGGTGTCGTCAAAGTCTGGAAATGATTACCTTATTTATAACAATCAGACATCTATTGGGGACTCAAAGCCCTCCCAAACAAATATATTTTATATCCACGAACTCTTCGGTCCCGAAGTGGGATCCCTCTCGTCCCAGACCTGATTCCTTGACCCCTCCGAAGGGTCCCTCACAGGTCGATATGATTCCCTCATTGATTCCAATCATTCCTACTTTCAATTGTTTGGCGACTCTCCAGATCTGAGACAAGTCTTGCGAATAGAAATAGCCGGCCAGTCCTGTTCGGGTAGAGTTGGCCAATGATAGCACCTCTTCTTCGGACTCAAATCTAATTTTTGAATCGAATATAACAAACATTTATATGAATATTTAATTTAAAAGATTCGTTGATAATATAATTATATATAAATTGTTTTATTTATAATTAAAATTTTTAATAAATTAAGTGATAATTACCGATAAAGTGGTGCCAAAGGACCGAACGTTTCCTCTTTAGAGAAGAGCATATCATTTGTTACATCAGTGATGAGCGTCGGCTCAAAGAAGTTTCCGTTGATATGTTTGCCTCCGCTGTAAACCGTCGCTCCCTTTTCAATGGCATCCTTCAGATGATGGACCACTTTCTCGACAGCTCTTGAGTTTATGAGCGGACCCACAGTTGTTGTGCTTTCATTGCCGTCGCCAACAATCAGTTCGTCGGCCATTCTTTCGGCCAATTTAGAGGCGAATTCCTCGTAAATTCCCGACTGAACCAAAATACGGTTCGCACAGACACAGGTCTGGAAAGGCGTTGTGATTACACATTTGAAACCTAAGCTCAGATCAATACCTGTCCCGCATTCCGGAACTTCGAGTGAATACATCCCTCGACCGCTTTGTCGACATCGGCCGAATCGAAGACAATGAAAGGAGCGTTTCCTCCGAGTTCGAGACAAACCCTTTTGACAGTTGAGGCCGACTGAGACAATAAGATCTTTCCAACAGCTGTGGAACCGGTAAATGAAATGGCATTGATATTTGTCGACTCGCAAAACGCTTTCCCTATAAGTCCTGCGTTTTTCCGCGAAGAAGTGATTACATTTATCACACCCTTCGGAAACCCGGCCTCTTCTGCGAGTTTGGCGATCGCCAGCCCTGAGTATGGCGTGTCTTCTGCTGGCCGTATGATAGCCGTACAGCCGGCG
The DNA here is from genome assembly GCA_034689365.1 of Liebstadia similis. Classification (NCBI taxonomy): domain Eukaryota; kingdom Metazoa; phylum Arthropoda; class Arachnida; order Sarcoptiformes; family Liebstadiidae; genus Liebstadia; species Liebstadia similis. The sequence goes on along the minus strand of JAQGAJ010000241.1, from coordinate 3,588 downwards.
GCCAATACAGCACCTAATTTACGAGTAATCATAGCGTTCGGGAAATTCCACTGAAAGATATCATTTCATATGACAGATGACCACAAATAGGAGAGACATACGGGACTTATGATAGCGACCACACCTATTGGTTCCCTCGTATACATAACCATTTTGTTAGGCCATGGACTCTGCATTATCTTGCCTTCGATACGTCGGGCCTCCTCTGCGAACCACTCGAAGAATGAGGCGCCGTAAGCGATCTCACCCATCGATTCCCGCAATGGTTTCCCCATTTCAAGAGTCAACAGTTCCGCCATCTCTTTCTGACGAGACATCTGAAGCTCATATAGTTTTCGGATCAGTTGTGACCTATATTTGGCAGTGGTTTGACTCCACTCCGGGAATGCATCGTTTGCGCCATCGATGGCAGCGTTTGTCTCAATCAGATCACAATCATAGGCCTCTCCAATGGGTTCGCCATTTGAAGGGTTGTAGACTTTGAACGTCTTTTCAGAAGACTTCCGCCATTCGCCAGAGATATAGGCCTTGGATTGAAGTTCGTTTAGAAGACCGGAAGACATCGAAGACATGGCATGACTAGAGATAACAATTTCCTTATGACTCGGAAGTAGTTTTCTCTTGAAAGCGATTCCAAAACAGTATTTGAGACTCGATTTGAATGAAAACATTTTAATCGTTTGATAAGATTTATGTGAATCAAAGTCAATGTCGTTTCAGATTTGTTTCAATTTGAGGATTCAGTCCATACTTTCATCTGATTTGTCGACAATTTATCTCTCAATTGGTTTTCATTCAATTAATCACTCATTGGATGAGATATTGAGCGCAAAAATTGATGAGTTTTTCATCCGATTCACTGATAAAGTTGTTTAAAGACATTTAAGACAATCCGAAGAAGTGATCCAATGTATCGGCACTGACCTCGGGTCAGGTCAGAGGTCACAACGGGTTGACTGAAGAGGAGAGAAGTGATGAACAGCTGTGATACAAATCACGTGATGTGACGTCACGTAAATCGCGGTTCAAAAACATAACAAAAGTTTTTGTCTTTTCATTACTTTTTAAAAGTTTAATAACTTTTTGATTTGTGTTTAAATCAATTGTCTTATCGATGAAAATGTCGCCCAAAAAGTCACCGCAAAAGTCGTCGCAAAAGACACCGCAAAAGTCGCCAAACAAGTCACCGAAAAAGTCACCTAAAAAGAGAGTTAAGACTGTTTTAGTCACAGACGATGACGAAGACGTTCAGAAGATTGTAGACCGAAGTCAAGAGAAGGAGAGATCTAATCCTAAGACATCCAACCAAATAGACCAAAACTTGGATGAGGACACTGATGAAGACCTCGAAGAGTTTGTGTCCCCCACGAAGAACAAGTCCATAGATATCGACAATTACTTTATGTGTCAATCGGTCAGAACAAAGACATCGAAGAACTCTTTCGCAAAAGCTCTTCAAAACTTTGATTTGACTGAAGAGACAATCAAAGAGATTATTGACAACCAATCAATTGATGAGAGAAAATATTTAATCGATTCCTATATTAACAACAAATCTCTTGAAAAATGGTTTCATTTATTAAAGTAATTATTTGTAATTAAAAATGAAAATCTAATTAATATTGTCCTCAAAGTTGTGGATTCAATGTCTGTCTCTATGGCGTCGGCTCTAAGACTAAACTGATCGATGTCTTCGTCTCACAACTATTACAATCAGAGCATCACATTGTTATCCATGGATTCAATAACGAGATAAATCTGAAACACGTATGACATAGAGATCTGTCAATTGTTCCAAAACTTATAATTCTATTCTTAAGATAACATCTGTTTTGAGTCAAGTGGTCGATGAGATAATAAGCGATGAAACAAAACTGATCGAAAAATTAGAAGATATTGATTTCGATTTGTATCTCGTCGTCCATTCCATTGACCTCTTGTTGGCCACACAACCGAAGATCAAAATATTTTTGAACAAATTGGTGACAAAATGCAGTCGTTTTCGAATCATAGCGACCGTCGATCACATAAATAGTGGTCTTCTTTGGTCGACAACTGAATCAGATCTGTATAACTGGTTGTGGTTTAATGTCCCGACCTTTGAGTCCTACTCTGTTGAGAAGGCCTTCAGTACTGGTCTATCGTTAATGAGCAGCACTTCCAACAGTTGGAACCAATCGGTCACTTATTCTTCTGTTAAACACGTTTACGATTCGCTCACTTCTAACGCACAGAAAATATTTTTACTAATTTTGACGAATTTTATCGAATCTAAAGATCCGAGTAATGGCTTCTCATTTAGTGATTGCTATACTCTCTGTAGAGAAGAGTTTTTGGTTAACTCTGAGATGACATTAAGGGCTCAAATCAGTGAATTCAAAGATCACAAACTCCTTAAACTGAAGAAGGGATCCGATGGCGGAGAAGTTATCATTGTCTGCATCGAGAAAAGTGTGGCTCAAAAATTCATCGATAACCACAAATAGACTCGAATAGTCTTCCGAAGGTTTGCACATCCTTTCAAACCTTGTGAGCACACAAATTATCAGTATTTTTTCATCGGTTTAGAAGTTCTAAACTTTAGAACCTTTGAACTTTGCGTTTCTCGAAATTATTTTCAATTAAAATTGTCAAACATTTTTCAAAAGTGTGCCAAAAATGTAATACAATCTGTTTGTTTACAAACATTCCAAACAATCTGTATTTCATAATTATTTAATTAGAATCGGCTATTCATTCAAAACTATCGAATTGAAAACTTATATTTTTGTATACAAAGACAGTATTGATTGCAAAATAAATACAAATGTCATCGTAAGTGTCATTTGAAGTGTCATTTTGAATGATTCATTCAAATTGTCATTCAAAGTGTGATTTCAAGTCTAATTCAAAGTGTCATTCAAAGTGTCAAGGTGCAATCGATAGTTGCAATCGATAATCACAATCGCAAATCAAAAGATGACAGCTTTTCGTGATTAGTGTCTCGTTATAAAAATATTTTTCTACTTTCAGATAAACTTAAACTCTTTATAAATCATTTTATTATTGGAATAAATAGTTTTAATTAAGACTTTACTCAAACGCTTTAATCCAAAGTGAGATAAACCGGATTACGAATCGAGACCTGAAGTGAGCTCTCATTGAATGTTCGCAGAAGTGTCTCAACTCTACTAAAGATTCCACAAAAATAGGTCTTTGAATGCGATAAAACATTGAATGTTTGATAGATAACTGTGTTATTAGTGATCGACAAACTGAACGATGTCTTTAATGTCCTCAAATGAAGTCTCTGTTCACTCGCAATAATTTCATTGACCGAATGAAACACAAGACAACTGTCAGTGATGTCAACCAAACAACTATTTATCGACAAATGAATAATAATTTGTTTGTCTATTGTTAAGCAAATTGGGTTTATTTGGGAATCGATCCCAACTCCACATAAGTGCCATTTCCTCGATTCAGACTCAATCGAGAGGATCGGCACAAACGGCAGGCTTTGAAAGCCTGGGCGCCACTGAATCTCTGCTATCACTGACTATCAGTGCTCTTATCGGTAGTCCTGCAGTGCTTAGCAGTTGTTTGCGA
>JAQGAJ010000240.1:0-18121 GCA_034689365.1 Liebstadia similis | reverse complement strand
CTAAAATATAGATATTTTGAAATTAAGTTCACTTTTCTTTTTCAATTCGATTAGTTTTTGTGAATAAACGTCTCGATAATTAATTCTAATGTGAATTGAATATCAATTGAGAAGTATCTGCGAATCTTCAAATCAAAAAGGTTTGGGAACCGAATCATAAAATGTCTTTTGAATACATTTATTATAGTTTTATAATTTAAAGTCAATTCAATAAAAGACTTTAGTTTTTAACGGACTTTAGAGGCTTTCGAATAAGTTTTGCTTTTGGTCCCAATTTTTGGTCCACTTTTACCGAGTTTTGTCTCTTGTATTTCAACTTATATTTTATATCGATTCTGAATTTACTGAAGAATAGTCTTGTATTTACCGATTCCGATACCCGAAAACATAGAACCCATGAGTTTATTGGACACAAAAACTTCCACAAATCCATTCTCTTTCCGCTTGTCTTCTAATCGAAGAGTACTTTCCTTCTGATAGTATTTCACTGTCCGATAGTTACCTTTGATAAAGATGTTGGGTTTGGGATAAGAAGAACCTCTTCTGAATAGAAAATATATCCTTTCATGATCTCTGAAAGCCTGACATAAGTTTTCATATACTCGTAGGCAAGCGATTGATGCGATTGACAGAAAAGTTATAAAATAATCATAAAATTACATCCAATCCTAAGTTGACGGAAGAATTGGAGGCAAGACATCCATTTGTTTGTGGAATCACTTCAAGTATTTATATCTTTCAAAAGATAACTTTCAAATCCAATTAAAGCTTAATTACTAAACATTTTCAATCTCGCTCGAAATGGTTTTTCCAATGAAGAAATGATAGTTGAAGTGCTGGTCATTTATAATTAGCAATTATTAATTACTAATAGTTAGTAAATAATTAGACAATTAATCAAATTATTGATTAATCAAATGCTTATAAGAGTTGTCTTCGATTGACATAATTAATAGATTTATTGCTCGCTTTCAATACGTTTAGAGACAATTGAATTTCAAATAAACATATCATTCATTTAATTAATTCAAATGTAATAAAAGTTTTAAATCATAATAAAAATGAACTGAAATATCATTAAATACAAGACAATTGACGACATATACAGACAGACAAACACTGGGAATGTATTTTACAAACGGATTGATTGATTGGTTTCTCTCAATGAATAGAATCTGATATGAAATCTAACGTTCAGTTAATTGTTAATTAAAACTCTGTCCCAATGGGACAGCCGTTCGACGCTTAATGTCAGCCACTTTGATGTCCGGCACCACCTGAGAGAGGACTGAGTTGTGTCTGATTGTTATGTCAACTATCGATCGGTTGTGCGATTAAATTGAGTAAAAATGTATTTAATTATTAATAAAATAGTAATGATTTGAGTCTAAAAACGATCGGAGAGTTTGTGTGGAGTCAGAGCTCGGAGTGAATGACGAGAGACGAGAGTTCGCTACCATTGGATGAGACCATTGGATCAAATCATACTTTCCTGTGATATATCTGTGCCAACAGTTGGCAGTGCTTCCAAGGGATGGGTTGGGGGACAGAAGGGGTTGACTCTCACTCGGAATTGTATCAGTTTTGACCGATAGAAGGGTTGGCTTTGGCTTTGATTTCGTTTGATGTAATAAATTAGGTAAAAGTTGGGACCAATTGTTTGGCCACCGATGAAGTGTTGTCGAAGTTGTTGTTGTGGTTGTCGTCGAACATAGCGATGGCATTAAAAGACTAATCTATCGATAAATAGCTTCTTCTTTGTTAAGAACTGCTTAAGTGATAAATATTTGTCAAGACTTAAGACAAGAGTTGAGCGAAGAGTTGTCTCAACTCTTGCGGTAATTGATTCGGTTATGAATGCAATCGGGAGTCAAGTCGTTGGCCTTAAATATTGGCAGAAATGCTGAGCTCCGACTCGGAAGCAGAACAAAGCCGGACGACGGCTGAACCGGTCGGACGACACTCGGGTAGCCGTTCATTAGGTTTGCTCTGAATGGTAGACAATAATAGTTATGAGAAATAAGACATGAATGACAAGTAAATGGTTTCCAAGAGATGGATCAATACTAAAAGGTTACCACAACTCCCAACCTCTTAGATGGAGTCCCATAAACATCTCTTTAAACCAATTCATAGCCATCCCTAAAAAGAATGTCATCATTAGAGTACTGACCGATCGTCTTCGCTCATAATCTTTATCTTCTCGCAGCCGTCCGGCGGCTCTCTGGTCAAGAACTTATTGATCTTAGGACTCGAACAGTTGTCCAATGAGTCCAATGGCTCAGTGCTGGACACCGGCTCTACATTGGAGAACAGGGTTAGAGAAAAGAATGCAAACTCTTGGCCTTCTCACTCACCTGATATGAAAATGGGTGACTCGGGTTGACTCAAATCACTATTCTCTTCACCACTACTACTGCCGACTCTATTGTTGGCCATTTGGGTGTTGACGGCCCGCTGAGGGCACAGCAACTCAATGATCGGCGCTCTGTGACCTTCGGGAATCTTATCACATAGTTGTTGGTCTGGATTACCGCCGATTCCTTTGAGGACCAGACTCTCGATCTCTTGATTCAGTTCTTCTACACTATTGGCCGAACGACTGGGCTCTACACACAGTTTGCTCGGAATAGCGATCGGACCGGACTTTGTTGTGCTGTTGAGGACATGCGTTGGACTGATATCACTCGCAATCAACGATTGCTTGGGTTGTGTTTGTTGTCGATAATCACATTCTTGTGGACACAATATATGGACAATTAGGTGATGTTTATGTCTCATCCAATCTCACCGTATTGTGTGCTCTGATCTCTGTTTGTGGTACTGTTTGTATGTCCGCTATCACATTGTACTGATTCCTGAGATTTGGTGCCGCGTGACTGAGATTGAGACTAATTAGCGCTCATTTTAGTCATCGAAGGTAATCATCAACCAATACCTCATATCTCTTCTCTTTGTCAACAATGGATCTGCTCTTTGTTTTATCCGATTCTTCCCATTCTTGGGGCGTCTGATGAAGAGATATCGATCAATGATCAGGTTTATTGGCATAGCATATGAAGAATAGACTCAGAGTCTTGTGATAACCACTTTGAGATAATTACCAAACCATTGTATTTATTGTTTTTAATTGATTGTTTGATAAATGAATTTGAGAGGGAAATAAAAGTCAACTGTTTATCTAATCGTAGGCTCAAATGATATATTAGCAAGATAGCATAGCATCAAGGCAAACTAATGCATGAATTTTATTGATTTTTCATCAAAAAGACATTCAATTGTAATTCAAGGTTAGGACCATAACCGTGAAGGTGACGGTTGAGACGAGACATAGTCTAGAGAAGAGATAGAAGTACAAAACACCTAACCTAATACCAAGATAACTGAATATTCCTGAAGTTAATTATCACTCGATTGGTCTCTGAGTTTCGATATTTTTAACAATTCGAGGAAATGGCCGACAAATAGGCAGACAAAGAACAAGGGAGAGAATCGCGAGACCGAACCCATCACGGGTGAAGTCTGATATCGACCAAAGAGGTCTAAGAGGAAAGGTTACAATCAAAATGAGGACTGACTTGAGTGGAGCGGTCTGTTCGGTGACGGTAGTTATGTTTAGCCATCAGACCCGAGCCGTCCAACTGATACGAATCGGCCATCAGAACCGAATCAGCGCTGGTCGACCGCTTCAGAGTCAGCTTATGGTCGGCGAATGGCCACTGGACTGACTTCGGGGCCATTGGTTCGACTGAACGGCAGATCATAATCATAGCAAATATTTAATACTTTGTCTGAATATGGATCAACTCATTGAAGGGTTTTGTCACTCATGCAAACTCGTCGATTGGGTTCTGGAGGTATAGGAGGGATAAGACTGAAGACATACCTATTGGCCGATTGTCTTCACTCATGTCTTTGTCGGTGATGTTGTGGTGCAGACAAAGCCTGTTATCTGTTATCGATTTGTCAGCATTTGTATGCTTTCGGGCAATAAGTCTGTGGAAGAGATCTCTGATATGCCGTCTTCTTGTGTCGAGTCTTCACCGCATTGGCCACTCGTCGGGTGCGACCACTGACCCAACAATCAGTTAATTGCCTTCAATTGTGTTTACAATCATATGATTACTTGTTTTTGCTCTTTAAGTGCTGTCCGTCTGCTCACGAGTCACGTTTCACAGTCTCTGATGACAACCAATCAGAGCTCAGAAATGGAGTCACGAGGTATGAGATGGAGATCATTGATTGGCTGACGGCAGGGGTTGGGCGGCAAATGTGACTCTCAGTGAAGACTTTTAAATCATTGAATGCGGTCTTTAATTACAATCACTTTATTTAATTTCATTTAAATTCATTAGTTTTTCGTTCAATAGCTTTACATAACTTAAAGTTAATCGACTTATGGCTGAAACAGAGAAGAATGAGTCGGAAAACCATTATTTGAGAAGAGCTAAGAGAAACCGAAGGGTTGTGCAGGGCTTGGCTCGAACTCAGTCTTCTCTGTTCCTATCGATAACCATCTTTGAGATAATTCTAGTAAATTAAAACTCAATTCAATGATAAATAAATCCTAAAATGTACTAAAAGTAAATGAAAGGCAAAAATAAAGATTTCACTAATGTTTGTCAAAATCAGTCTATCATTGAGTTCAGTCTTGAGTTCAGTCTTCGCCACATTGACAAAGACCTACTGATGTCTTGAGGTATTGATTACAATTCAATTTGCTATGACATCGAATGTACGATACGGTTATTAAATCACAGCCGATATAATTAATATGCAATTAGTCCTAACATTGAACTTAAATTCATGATTAAATGGACGAATCGTTGTTATCGAGAACATTGTTCACAAAAAAATAACAGATTTGTGCAAAAATAATATATTCATTGCTCGGATATTAGAAGAATAGTGTCTTATATAGCGATATAACGGTCACAATCGGTAATAGAATCAGTTGTTTAAGGTTTTAGATTTATATTATGACAAAAGATAAACGACTTTTAAGAGTGTCGTCAACGCTTACGAATCGCTGTAATCGGAAGAATATTCACGGATTATGTTCCCGAAGAGAGTATACATTTGCTTCACGATAGACAACCGCATCGGAATGTGCACAATCGGGTCCCTCAGCTCATCCTCTTCGTCGCCCGTCTGTACCGAAACGCTCTGATGACCTTCAATCGACTCTTGGCTCGACTCTGACAAGTCGTTGTCTTTGGGCATCACTTGAGAGCATTGAAAGTCGTCTTCAGGTGTCATCATATCTTCGGATGTTTGAGATGCGACTCCTTCTGAAGATATTTCTGGCGAAACCTTTTAAGAGATGATTGAATTAGTCTATGAAAAACAATATAAATTTATGGCTTACTTGTGATGATTGAAAGGTCTCTTCGATAGCCTTCGGTCCACAATTAAGAACTATAGGCTCGTCATCGCTGATGATGTCGTCACTGAACAGAAGCGGTGAGTTATGAACGAAGTCATAAGTAATGTCAACGAATTCGGTGTCAAAAGTGCTGTTTTGATGAACCAAATTATTCCTCTTCTTATCATTAGTCAGTTCTTCAACTTCTTTGTCCAAAGAGTCAATACCAGCGTAAGTGAAAGACCGGAAACAGTCGGGTGTAGGCGATGGCCTGAACTCAAGCGAAGAACTGACCACTGGTTCGGCGAACAGCACTTTCTTCTTCTTAGCCTTGTGGTCGCCGCCCGTCGGCGATGACGGCAGTTCTCGTTTTCTTAAAATACTAGTTAATCCTTTGTCGAGATTAGAGTCGTTTTGAAACAAATTACAACTAATTTTAGGACTTCTTTCACTTTCTTTCTTTTCGAGTCTTTCTTTGACGGCTTTGAGAAAAACTGATCCGCGGCTCAGCGGAGAACTCCTGAAGGACTTCCCGTTCGGTGGACTATGAGTGCCGTTCACAACATTCATATCACCGACACTTCTGTTGATATCGGACTTCACTTCCGACTTATCACAGATTTTATTTGAATTATAACTCGTTTTAATTGCATTCTTGAGTATAGCCAACGCTCGCGGAGAAGCAGTGATCTTAGGATTGAGACAAACTGAGGGCTGGCGTCGGAACGGACTTCGACCAGAGCTGGTCTGACTTGACTCGGATTGAGGTTCGGTCGCCTGACTGGAGGCCACTTCGGTCGGCATCTCTGTTGCATTGGTCTGCGAGTTCTGCGGTGAGATATCGGGCGTCGCGGCCACTAAAACATCGGTCGAGTCTTCGTTGACCTCAAGATCACTGTCCGAATCAGCGGAAACAGTATTGGCTCTGATCTGAGGACTATTAAGAATCGGCGAACTTATCAATTGTTGGATCGCCGAAGGCTTGACCGGCGATGAGGACAGCGATGGCGGACTATAACTGATGGCCGAGTCGTTTGTATCGGTCGAACCGTTAACACAAATCATGTCTTTGTGGCCAAAGTGTGGTCAGTCGTGCATAGAGTGGACTAAAGTCTGACCTTTTGTTTATCAATCGCTTCAATACTTATGTCTTCACTCTATTCGGCGCTAAAATCATAAGTCAGTCAACGCTCGCAAAGTCTGTAACGCATTCACTGACCAAATGTTTTGCCCCTCAGAAGCACTTCCGATGGTTTCGCTCTTCGTTTGTGTTAACGTCTTATTTGAAACTTAAATGTCATCAATCGATGCAATGCTTTAAATGTGTTGATCACAAAGTATAGCACTCTTTGACTATTCTTGTGATGCAATACTTGGGATCAGATTATGATCGACAATATCTTAAGTCTGAATGAGTTGAAACATTGAGATAATGTTTATTACATGAATGAAATCTTTGTTTTGTTCCCAATCACAGACCAATATTCGTCGGCAAAAAGTGCATCCCTTGTGAGTGTCAATAATCATATGACCTTTTGTTTACATATGACGTCAAACTTAACATTTGGTTAATTGTTTCGGTGATCTGTTTATCGATCGGCCGAAGAGGTGGTCAACGCTGAAGATGTCGTCCACTCTAAGCAAATACTGTTCACTGAAAGACTTGCAATCACTAAAACAGATACTAATTCCCGACTATCAGTCCGTTCAGGAGAGGAATCAAGGTATGAATTGCTTCGATCGCTCGATTGCTTCCGTGGTCTTAACCATTGTATTCTTGGTGTCCATCAGATGACGACTACGACAACCGATGGAATTGGCAGACGAGTCAACTGCTCGATACCGGTGAAGATACGGAACTGTTGTCTACTTTTATGTCGTCTTTGGTTGCCATTAGTCCGACCTCTGATCTGTTGACCTTCGCTAAGAACCGATATCTAGCACTCTATCGACTTAAACCACCGACGAGTGAGAAGGAGAAGAGCACCGAAGACCTGACCAAAAGATGTGGTGAATTTCAGTTATGTTTGGAGACACAGTTGACTAGTGGTCATAATTCTTCATCGGAAGTGATAACAAGTGTTCTTTTAGTGCCAATCGTGTCTCAACAGAAATCCTCGTCATTTGCTTTTCATGACTGGACTGCAATAGTTGTCGGCTTTTCTTCCGGTTATTTGAAGATTTACACCGAAAACGGTGGTCTCGTCTTAAGTCGTTTACTTCACAACGAATCGATAGTAGACATCAAATGCAAGACATTCCGTTCCAACAGCTCTTCCAATGAATGCGATCAACTCCTGATCCTCTATCAGACAACTGTTGTGTTAATCGATGGCCTGAGTCTGTATCAGACGCTTCGGTTCTGTCGGAGCCAATTAGCAAAGACTCAGAGCTCGTTCAGTGGTCTAACGTTGAGTTCTTTGAGTGATGAGTCCATAAATCTTTCGTACAGAAAATGGAAGTTAGATGAGAGCGAAGACATCAGAGACTGTCATCACATCAGTTATGAGAGTCGAACCGAATTCGATAATTTGTTGGCTCAGTCTTTAGTTCGCGGCCCTTACGGCCAACCGAAGGTCAGCTCTCCGGCGGCTCATCTGTTCATCACTTGTGGCGAAAACCCTTACGTCGGCTTTTATAGAGTACATGAGGTATAATATACTTACCATGACTTATCTTCATCTAGTTCTTCATTAAACTAGGAATCGGGTCCAATATTGAACGAATTGACTCAAGCGATGGTCAATAAAGTTAAAAATATGATTCCATTTGGAGGTCTCTTCGGAGGCAAAAGTAGTGATAATCAGACCACGAAAATAGAACCTCCGACTCATATACCTCTTCGGATGGGACTTTGGGATCAAAGACTAGGTCTTAAGATAAGTCTTTCTCCTAATAAACGTTTGGCTGCCGTTATCGACGACTTCGGAAGAGTGACTCTAATCGATACTAACAATTGGATCGCTGTTCGGATGTGGAAAGGCTATAGAGAAGCACAGGTCGGGTGGATTGAAGTCTATGAAGAAGTGACCACAAATGGACAGATACCCAAAAGAGCGACGTTTATCATCATTTACGCTCCTAAGAGAGGAATTCTTGAGGTATGGGTCACTCAATTGGGTCCACGTGTGGGCGCATTCAATGTCGGGAAGAACTGTCGTCTAATTCAATGTCAGCACTCAATGATGGGATTGAATTCAGTTCTTATAAACCAATTCAAAGACTCAGCAAATCTCGAGCGCAGCCGTTGTTTTCTCTTTGACTACAATTCCGGGGACTTCTATGAGATTCATATCCCGTTCTTATGTGCAATGACTGACCACAACAGCAAAGAGATCCGTGATTTGCATTTGTTGAGGGAATTACAACAATTGGTCCAAAAGGACTCCGAGTCTGTCAGTGAGGAGAAAATTATTCAATTGATTTCAATGCTTAGAACGGCTGAAGTTCGAAGAGATGCTCTCAAAGAGCTCTGTTCCAAGTGTTCTGATATCAAAGTGATCAGAGGAGCGACCGCTCATCTCAAACAAGAGCTAATGTCAGCCCTCGAGAAGAATGAGTTAGATTTTGAAAACAAACTGATCGCTCAAATGTGTTCACGAATTCTACAAATATGTGATTTTTATGATACCATTAATTCAATTCGAGGCGACGAAAGTTATGTGAATGAGAGCTCTGATCCGCCCGACATTCAGTCTTTGATTGAAGACCTCAATTGGACGGGAAGTGATATCGCGAGACTGTTGTCATTGATTGCCTTCAGAGATGCTCTCAATAGTAGAAGTGATCGCAAAGACTCTTCTCATATGTCTTCCAAACAACGTGTTTTCACAATCAACGAAATTTTATCCCAATTTTCACTTTATTCCGATCACATCCACAAACTCGAAGACAAAGAAGTTTTCACTAATATTCCAATTGAGCTGAACATCGGTTTATCGGAAAATAAGACTCAAATCAATCAGTTCTTAGGTTTAAGTAATTTTATTTTCACTTCATTTCTTCAGAATTCAAATGCCTTAGACATGGAATTAGTGTTGAGGTCGAGTGGTATTATGCCCTCAAACCTCATAATCTTGATATTTATATCATGGCTTTCCTCAAAATTCTGTAATTATTGGAAATGTTGGCTAAATTTCAGTAAAGCTTTAGATATCCTGATTAATAATCTTAACCAAGAAAAGAGTTGTGATATCACTGAAGAAGAGGATGACCTCCTGTCTGATGACTGGAAAGAGATTCTCGATGTGATCTACTCTTCGGACAACATTATGGCAGCGCTGGTGTCCGTCCATATGATTAAAGCGATCAATACTAAGCTGAAGGAGAAGACTGAAGAGAAACCAAAGATGAATGAAAGCTCAGACATGGAATGGGAAACACTTCACATCGACAACGAAAGTCTCAATTCAGTGGCCAAACAGTTGGAAGACTTGTTCTTATTGGACATGTTATTGCATTCCAGTATCGACGATGAGATCCCATTATCACAAGAATCAGAAGACATACGAATATCGTTGTCCTATCTCTTGCAAAGCGGTCCGGGAATTGTTAGTGAGTTAGTGGCCAAATGGGTGATCAATGCCAGACTCAGACCCGATATGTTGAGCTCAATAATCGAGGAATCGATGGATTCAAATGAGAATCCGTCTAAAATCGATGGCATCTCTGTAGGTGTGGAAGCGATTGAGTTCAAGACTATCGATCTGAAGACCACGTCCGAGCTCTTGGATCACGTGCGCAGATGTTTTCCCAATTGTCTGGAACCGGATGTGCTTCTGGTTAACAGTTGTTGGGAACTAATGGTCAGATGGAATAAAGACCCGTCGGTTGCCGACAATTCTCTCACTGATTCGCTGGAATACCTAAACTACGTGTCCAGTGCTGTCCTCAAGCATAACGTCGGATGTCTTTTATGGAAGACATTTATCTTAAAACGATTCGAAACTCTGTCTAATCTGATGGAAAAGATGGGCCGAACCCCGAAGGATAGGATTTGTATGAAAGAGTTGGGTATTCATGAGAACAGAATCGAGTCATTTGTTGATTACTCCCAGCAATTACTCGATTTGATCTTAAGCTCGAGTATGACCGCAGAGATGGAACCGATGCCTCTCTTCTCAGTTGACGATTGGTGGAAAAGCTCTTCTAGTGCTCAGTCCAACCCTATCAGCGGTAAATCTGTTCCTCTGGTCATATTGGCTGTGCATCAGAAGACGGCGAACGGGGCTCTTGTCTTAGAGCACTCACGGCTGGCGACTGTGATCCAGTTCATCGTCACTTTCCAACTGAAGAGCTCTAAGCCATTGTCACTCTTTGCTGATCTGGTCAGACAATACCTCTTCAAAGAGTTGCACACATTTCCAGTCTGTTCGACCAATTCTGACCCGAGTTTGTCCGATAAGAGACTGAAATTCCTTTTGAATGTGATATCAGCTGTGGTTCAGACGCTTCCGGTTCACAACGAAACTGGTATTTCATTAAATACCCAGAATTTATTGTTTTATTGATTATTTGCTTCGAATTATTCATTAGAATCCGATTATTTTGTCAATCAATCGAAACACTATTCGGAAGCAAACAAATGGTTCGGAAAAGTTATAACTCTTTCCCGCGAATGGGATCTCGTTTTGGATCAAATTCGCCGCAAATATGTCTATGAATTGTATTTCCATGGATGCGATCCATTGGCCGAAGAGGTAAACCATTTGTGATTTTGTCAATAATGATCATTGAGATGTCTTTCATAGGCATTGACATCAGTCATCGATGTCCAGTCTTTGGGTTCAGAACTGTTAACCGTCGCCGGACTTCGAGTTTTGGACATTATCTCCAAAACGTATGGTTCTGTCGATCAATTACACACTTTGTCAACGAATATCATGTTTTGGTTTAAATCTCTGGTAAGTTAAGACTTTGCAAGTCTTTGTCTTACTTTGAATCTAATTTGTTGTCCATCGATAGGATCAGAAGTCTGGCCACTACTCGGGTTGTCCGACGAGTGCCACACTCGCACTCCTTCAACACATCTATAACTATGTCTATTCAGACAAAACTAATGCAAGAATTTGTGAGTCAATGATCGAAACGATAAAAATTATTGACACAAACAGTGTTTGAATTTAAATAACGTTTAATTAATTAAATAAATCTATTTATCAATTGTTTTCTCAAACAAATCATAACTTATTTAAAGCTTTTTTTATTGTCAAAGAACCGAATTTTAATAAATATTAATTTTGATTACAATTTTCTAATTAAATGACTATTTATTTCTTGTTTTATATTCAAAATTGTTTTATGAAAACAATGAAAAATAAATAAATCATTAATGACTTATGTCTTGAGTTTACAAACAAATTGTCAAAAATGACATTAAGTTTTGTCGAAGAGCTTCAAAATATTATTCTTTAGCTCTAAATAAATATTTTTTTTCGGTTAAAACAGAATTTAAATTAAATTAATTGAAAGAACGGATTCTTAATATCAATGATCGCGTCATTCGATGACTCGTTTTCGGACAATAAATCACTTTATTCTTGAGATTCGATTCGATTAATGAAAATATGATTAGAATTAATGCCAAAACTTATTTACAATAAATTCTTAAATTAATTTATATTTAAATTACTTTAAATTATAACTAAAAACTTGATTAATAGAAAACTTTTACATCACTTTTTGGTTGCTTAGAGTATTTGATGGCCACTTGATCTCCGATCTGATCCATCACTTGTAGGGCTTTGTCCAGCATTTCCTTCGTATGAGACGACGAGACGCAGAACCGGACGCGACCAGTGGTCAGAGGTGTGGCCGGAAAAGCGGCGCCGACTGTTCCGATGCCGCTCTGGAAAGCCATTCGGACGACAGCTCTGGACATAAGACAATGTGAGAACTGATTCTTTTCTTCTTCGGCAAAGACTTACGATATTTTGGAACAAAAGCATATCATAATTGGGACGACCGGCGAATCGTCGTTACCGTAGACAATGAAACCCATTTGTTTGAGACGACTTCGGAAATAGCGGGCGTTGCGGGAGAGCCGAGCGATTCTCTGACGACCTTCGGTGGAGAAAGTGGTCATAAGATTGGAGATATGATCGATGGTTACCGTCATCTGTTCCGTCGACACCCATAATGACATTGATCACAGATATGATCTGCTGTGCAATACAGGGCGCTATGGATGTGCTATATGTGGCGCTCTGGGACTCAATGATGATGTGATCGATTGTCTTCTTTCGGCCCGCGATATAACCACCGGCGGCACCGAAACTCTTAGTGAACGTACCCATCAATAGGTCGATGTCTAAGGGATCGCATCCAAAGTAGTCGAAAACCCCGCGTCCTTTGTGACCGATGGCACCGATACTGTGCGCCTCATCCAAGTATACATAACACTTGTACTTCTTCTTCAGACGTATTATCTCTGGAAGATTGATGATCGTTCCTTCCATACTGTAAATACCCTCTACGATGATTATTATTTTAGCCCATTGTCGACCTGTCCGGGGTTGGCCTCGAATTATATACAATCGAATTTTCTCTTCGAGATCTATCATGTCTTAGATATAAGACAAAGATTGTGATCAAGATTTTGATTATCAAAGTTGTCTTAAGAGTAATACCATTGTGTTTGAAGACACCTATCGTAGCGCCTGATGTCCGACAGCCAAGAATAAGAGACGCGTGATTGTACTCATCGCTCATTATAAGAGTTCCCTTTCCGGCCAGAGTCGGGATGTTTGTAGAGTTGGTCGCGAAACCCATTCCGAAGACAACACTGGACTCGACTCCGAGAAACTTAGCCAACAATGACTCCAATTCCTTATGGATGGCTGTCGTGCCTTAGTTTGGATCAGATTAGCAAAGAGTTATTCCAATAGTGGTTATTACCGACCGATTTCATGTCTGGTCGCCGAAACTCCGACACTGTATTTGTTGATTATCTTCTCAACTCTGTCCACATTCGGTCCCGAGTTTTCAGCGAATCCCAAGTAGTTGTAAGAACCCATGTTTATGGCTCGAGTGGTAGTGCCCGGGAATCTGTCGGTCGGAAGAGTCAGTTGTAGTCGAAAATTCTAATCTTGTAATTGAATTACTCGAAAGTCCAGTTGTAGTCATGGGTTGTTCGGTCCATCACATCGATGACAGCTCCGGGAACGCAAGTGATCGGTCGATTACAGCCATCGCAGACCCGTCGGTATATATTGCGAGTGAAGAAACTCTCAAAACTCTTATATAACGGAACGTAAGCCTGAATTGGAACTAATTATAAGAATCTGTTCCGGTATTGATAGGCAAACCTCGCGGTTCTTTTCGGTGGCAGATCTGGTCTTTTCCAGACCTACTGCTCTCAAGAAGTCTCTTAGGTATCCGAAAATGATAAGAATGACATAACTCATTAGACACAAGAGCTGGACATAGAGGGGCGCCTCCTTCTTGTGATTCCTATTTCCCGGGACCGGCCCTTTGGGCCCACCATTGGAGTGACCGTTAGTCTCAACCTGTCGTTCATCGGAAAGTAGAGTAAAGAACAGGTCATTGAGTACATCGCCTGTCAATCATCGCTAAAGGGATACCCTATTAGCAGATCAGAGCCTAAAAGTCACTCACATTTAAAGATTTGAGAGGTTTTCGATCAAAAGAAGTCTTATCCACAAAACGGTTGACTTTAAGACAATTGTTTGCATTGATTTTGTCGATAATAGTGATGGCATTCTCGGGGTCTGTGATATGGCAATAGTCACAGCCTTCGGGACCCATAACTCAATGGTTGTTATGTTTGGGTTCACAAACTGATTGCCAACAATTGAATCACTTCAACGATCACTTGAGTCAGTGATGTCTGTAATTATGTCTAACAAGCGATTCACTGATTGATTCATTCATTCACTGATTGTCAGCCACTTCTTAGACGAAGAATGTATTTTGAAATGCATTTGAATTGAGATCGCGATTCAGTTCACACGTAATGCTTAGATAACTACTCCCTAAACGCAAAACTGAAGAAAACTTTTCGCCGAAAAAGTTATTTTATTTTTCTATTGGTTTTCTGTGTTTTAGTCACTGAGAAAACCTGTTATTGAACCTGAAGACAGAGTTGAGGGCAAAGACATCCGAGCTATTTATCTCTGACTGCCTGTGCGAAGGGCAACAAACATATAACACACCGGCAGTCGAGGCTCAGTGCCGGTGGTCTCAGATAATGATCTGTGAAAGTGCTCATCAAATATGATCGCAGACGTGGTTCTGGTTTCGGACACAAACTGCTCAATGAATGTATGACTCGTACGGACAGGTATGCCATCAATACTTTGATTCAAGACTTCGCCGCTTCTTATTCAAGACTCCTGTGCGGGGATCGAAGAGAGGGCGAGGAGAGGGAGCAGAGAGGGAGCAGAGAAGGAGCGGAGGAGAGGAGAGGGAGAGCTCTTCCTATGAACTCTCGGCTAACACTCTAAACACGATTAACCGCTTTTACGTCACATTTATTTAACTCTTATGTTATTATTGTTAAGAAAAATGCGGAAAATATTTGTTGAATGACTTCAAACAAATTGATTTATTTAGCATTCAATTGATTTGATTGTCGGTTAAAGTGAATCCGAGTAATAATAGTCTGACCCTGAAGTTAGGCACAGATCCAGAACCAGATTCACAATTCTTAACCTTTTTATTTGGCATAAATTGTTTTCGAGATTCGAGTTAATTGTTTATTAAATCAATTTAGAGATGAATAACGAGATGAGAAAAGTAATAAAATTATTGTTTATTGAAAATATTGTCTTATTTAGTGATTGCATATCTTCGGGCAGTTATTCCATACATATTTGCATCCCTTTGCGCATCTCTGCACTACTTCGCGACTCCTCGTTATTCTTCGTTAACTATAGACAACTTATCGTCCGTTAAATTGTTTCGCGAATAAAATACTGAATTATTTTTAGCTCTTTTGGGTTTAATTGTGTTCAAAGTCTTATCGGAGACAAAACACTCGACGAAGAGGACTGCGATCGCGACCACTGAAGAACTCGACAACACTGTCCTTATTATCCATTTGTTGATCTCATTCTGGAAGAGGTCATCGATTATTAATAGTGTTCATACTCTTTCAGTCGATGAACTGACCAGTTTTAGAGCCAGAGGGCAGAGACCATAGGAGAAGATTATAATATTGACCAAAGTTATGTTGAAGAATGTCTTTCTCTTATCGATGAACTCAATGAAAATGAATAGATTTGAATAGAAAGCAATAGAAACACCGATTTTGTTCATATACTCGAATGTCGTCCGAAAAAGTGATTTGTATTTGAAGCCAAATATACCTAAGAATTAATAAATATTTTATGGAAAGGGATATAAAACCCGTGATTACCCGATATTGCAAAGCAGGTATTGCTCAGACATACGGATATCAGTGCACAAAGAATTGTATACTTCAGTGATATTCGCTTTTTGGTGAAGAAAATCATAACCAAATTGAATGTTTGAATGCAAATGAACTTTGGATCAAATAAGTGGTGATGTCTCTCAAGTTTCTGGTGTTGGGCATAGTCTTCACAGAAGTAGAGGAATGCTGTGATCCATAAACTAAAAAGAGAGTGAGTTTGTGGTCAATAAGTCTTCCAAAGAGTGAAAAGAATTTACAGAATGAACTGATTCTTTTGACTTATCTTCTGATTGTGGACCAACTCTTCAGATATCTCCTGTGGATAGTTCTCGACCTCAAGGTCTTCGACAAATGTTATGTTACTCTCGGCGTCAGTCACTTGAATGACGAACAAAACAATTCTGTAATACAAGACAATTGTTATCCAAAGCTCGCGAAGAAAATTCTGACCCGAAGACAACGATCGGAAGGACAGAGAATGTGGACAACACGTGAACTATCTTCCAGTCCTCTATGAAATGTATCATCAAAAGAGTGATTCCCTTTCCGAACAAAGAGCCCAAAAGTCCGGCGAAGAATATTATGTCCAATGATTTGATATCAGTTTTGTCGATGGCTTTACTCATCAATGTTATGATCAAATAGAAGTTTGTGCCGAAGAATAGCAAAGACAAGAATTTCAAAACAAATAGAACCGCAATCTTATGAATCAAACAAATGGCCAGATTTGAGATAACCATCAGAATTATGGTTAGTATTAGAGTTATATTATAGCTCTCGAAGCATAATATGGCCGTCGATAGGATGAGACCAACGCATGCGATCAGAGGCAGAACCTGAAGAACCCATCGCTTGTCACACACTATATCGAACTGAATTCGGATTAGTATAAGGTCTTAAGCAAAATATAGGCCATGGCTAAAGAGTAGAGGTTTAGATACAAAATTGTCATCCTATAGAATAGATGAGATCAAGGCTCCAGTTAATGACCAAATACAACTTCTCATTTGCCCACAGTCTTAAATTCCTTCTCTACATCTTTCTGACCGAAACCCCGAATGCCTTCAAGAGTATAGCCATTCCTAGAAAATATTCTGGTCTTATATGTCTGGGTTCAGAAATACCTGGGATATGATCGACATTTTCTTGTCTTTATAATACCATCCATTCTTGCAGTGAGTGATCGAATCTTTGCGATAATCGATTTGCCAGTTCTGGTCCGAACTATTGGTTATATTCTTGTTAAATATATCGAATTGCAAACACTTTGACTGAGTCTTAGTGGTGAGCGTCACGTATTTCATATCTTCGGGCACCTGATCCCAGTAGGGAATGGCCAACACTTTCCAGTCTTTGGGCGACCAGTGCTCTGACCGAAAGTCGAACGGCGGGGCACAGAAGTGGTCGATCGGACGACTGATGAACGGAAACGATAGGGTATAGGACATGAAGTAAATACCGATGAAGAATGTGTACAAATATATTATGCAAACTCTCGAGGTTTTGCTCGCGAAGAGGTCGCACAGACTCATGTTTGCAAGGGTTGGCCTCAAGAGTTGCCTCAAGACTTGCCTCTCAGATGGTAAACATGGTATGAGTCATATGGGAATCAAAACCACTTTTAATTAAATTTTAAGTAATTTATTGATTGATTAAAAGCTCATTCACTCGATTATTGAGAAAGTATTTCGATTAATCTTATAATACAATCAAAGGCACAGAAATTATATCACAGTTTGAAACTAAAACTAATCATTAAATATATAAAAGTATATAAAATTATTAATAAATAAGTTTTTGATTTAATGTTTGACATAAATAATTAAAATTCTTCTCTGAATATATGTATATTGAGTTTAAATGTGCGGAAAAACAGATGAAACGAACGAAACAATGATTGAAATGACAATTAAATAAGGATTTGAAACGATTTCTAACAAAACAAATGTTAATACAAAACGAGTTAAAAGAGTTAAAAACACTGAACTGAGTCTAAGAATTCAATTCTTGATTATATTCTTCTAAATCGCTTTCCAGAAGAAGTGATACGAACTCTGGTTTCTGTTTGAGGAGATCTAAGGGAAGAAAGGGATCAATAAATAGATTATAACTCTTAAACACATTTATTAAGACTTAAATAAGACTTACAAACAATAAATAGTTAATTGAAATGAGTTTTCAATTTATTTGTATTGACAGGAATTCAAATCACTTATAGTTATCATCAAAATAGACATTAAATATATTTTACATTTAATTTGAGAGATTTGAAGGATTTTCACATTTAATTCAAATGTTAAACCAAATAAATGGACAATAATTTCATAGACTTTTAATCAATTTATTAATAGATAATAATCTGA